>JAJLXL010000010.1:600000-760793 GCA_030571255.1 Nakazawaea sp. yHDR128 | reverse complement strand
CGCCCACCGCGTACGCGCAGGAAAAAATCAAAAATTTCGCTTAAAACGTCTTTAGATCTGACGCTGCAACTACAACCACTCACCACCAGCCATGGCGAGCACATTCCTGCGAAATGGAGACCAAAAATCCCCCAGCAGCACTGGAGACATCTCTGGAAACAACTCTAGCCACTTTGCACTAGAAGAATTCAAAGTGGTGAGGAAATTGAGCGATGGAAGGTTCAGCAAAGTGGTGCTAGCAGAGTCAGATAACAAGAGATACGCGATCAAGATCATCAAGCAGCACGACAAACCGACTATAAACTACCAGAGTTACAATTCCATGCACAAGATCCAGAACGAGATCACCATCATGAAAAAGCTCCGGTCACATGATCACCCTCACATCTTGAAACTTTTTGACGTGATTGTCACCACTAAAGAGATACACAGTTACAGCCAGAACAAAGTATACATGGTTTTAGAGTACTGCGGAGGAGGCGAATTGAATTTCAAGAAGTTGAAAGACATCGGGGCGACTTTCAACGCCTTTAGAGCCATTTTATCGGCAGTAGAGTTCTTGCACTTGAACGACATTGTCCACCGAGACATAAAGCCGTCCAATATCTTGATTTCCGACAATGGCGACGTGAAATTGTCGGATTTCGGCATCTCGTACCAATTGACAGGTGATGATGCTGTAGATCAGTTCAAATTGAGCAGCACTATGGGCACACCGTTGTTCATGGCTCCAGAATTGTGTGCTTTCAAAGACAATTCCACTCAGTATAAAAAGCAAAAACTTGACACCAAACTCGATGTCTGGTCGTTGGGAGTCACTTTTTATTGGTTGATTTTCGAACATCTTCCCTTTTTCAGTGATAACGAGTTCAAACTCTTCAACAAGATCGTCACAGATCCAGTAGAGTTCAAGCCCATGAATTGCTGTCCTATTTTCAACAACTACACCAGCAACGAGACGTATGGCCACGGAGAAAAGATCATCATCTTCACGAAGCTCTGTGATCTCTTGGACAAGATGTTGCACAAGAATCCCGCTAAAAGATACACTGTAGGGCAGCTGAAGAAGTCTGGATTTATCACCTATGACATGACAGAGAAGCAGAAACGTAGTTATATACGATCAAACGACGTCTATATAGAGCCTCAACGAGATGCCAGTATGGGGAGTCTAGAGAGCGCTTTGAATAGGTTGATGAAGCGGAAAAAGAGCTCTGACCACTTGAAACAGCAGCCGCTGCCAATCCAAATGCTGGATCTTTGGGACCTGGATACCTCCGTTACGCTGCCTCCGGACGTGCCATTATTCAGACGTCAGCCCGGAGACGATGTAGAAAGTGATCTCGAAGGCTCGTTTCCCAGCAGTGACGATTCAGATTTCGTCAACACGCATTCCAGCACACACCAGTTGTTTGCTCCCAAACTTGTAAATGATGAACTGCAGTTGAACAACTCGTGTTTCTCGCTTCCCTTGATCGATAACAGGCTGAGCGATAACACCATGATCAGTGTAGACGACAAGCCGCATTTTGCAAAGAGTGTCGGTGGAAACGGCAACAGTTCTGCTCCGATAACACCATTGTCTCCTACCTATTCGTCTTCTCAGCTCACTAAACCTAATATGTACCTTGATAACGTGCCAAAGTTGCAAAATGTGCCCCAGGCTAGAGGTTTGACACGGTCTAAAGGTGCCTATAGTTTGTCCAAGATGACGGTGTCGAAAGGGGCTAAAGATCTCCATTCGATGCTCAAACTGGAAGGTGTGTAATGTATGAAGCTAGTAGAAGTGATGAGCAGTTATATAGATGAATACCAAGATAGATAATTTGCACGAGTTGGCAAAGAGCACTGAGACTATTATCTCATCTACCACTGATGTGAATGGAGTTGGAATCATCCGCATTGGTAAGGTAGCTTTGGTGTCATCCCTAGTTTGGTATCATAGCTACCTTGTATCACACATACCTTGATATCATGTCTACCTTGGTAAGGTAGCTACATTGATATCATATCTAACATAATTACAGTGGTATCATAACTATAATCGTGTCATACCTATAATGATATCATACCTGTAATGGTATCATACCTATAATGGTATTATATCTACACGGTATTATATCTACACTGGTATCATATTACCATTAATAGCACATTCATAATGATCTCATATCTACAATGGCACCGCATCAACAATTGGTGTTGACCTAACCAGCAGTAAATTGATTCTAGGCCATTGCAACTCGAGTGATCTACAACTGCAGCTGCTGATATTCAGCAGTGATCCACAGTGATATGAGAAACTAAGAGCAGAGTTAGTGTCACTCACAACTAACCAAGAAAGCGGTATCTTGCTCTCACTTACAAATGCTCTAAGCATAACTGAAGCATAACCCCAACATCTCATTTGAATCTGCTTCTCAACCTCTACAGCTTTTGATAATCTCAATAAATCTTCTGCTCACTCTCTACAGCTTTTGATAATTACAATAAATCTGCTGCTCATTCTCTACAGCTTTTGATAAATACAATAATCAGCCATTGCTATACACTCTCGGGACGGAAATCCGCATACACCAACTGAAACCCAGGGTGCTCTTGCACGACCCATCTGGTGGCATCAAACACCCGGTAGTGGCCCTGTTCATAACTCGGAAACACCAACGGTTCTCCCAATCTCTGTAACCAGTACACGTTGCTCTTGTGCAATTTCCAGCCTCTGTTGAACAAAGCTTGCTCGGCCAGTTTTTTCTCAACGTTCAAAGTCCCATAGTAATACACGTAGAACAACGTTGCCGGGTCGATCTTGTCGATCAACTCCTTGATCTTGCCGTTCCCGCGAATAAACATCCATGTGTTGTACAGTTTCTGGGCATCTTCCAGATTCGGCACCACTCTCTGTGGGAGAGGACCGAAATCACGGTACCCCCGCAACAAACTTGCAGGGCTGTCGATCTGTTTGGGCTCTTTTCTTGCTTCGTTGGCAGATGTGATCAAATCTTGGAGCCCCGGTGGTAGCACCAAGAGATCTTCGTCTTCGACGAGATTTTCCAGGCCTTTTACAGCTAAAGAGGCGGATTTAATCGTGGCAGAAAGTGTCTGTTTCAGAGTGTCATCGTTCACGGGTGTTTCCGACACCAGCTGCTGTGAAATCGATGTCTGTCTGGTTGCCGGCGACGCAGATTGGCTCTTTACCGGTGACGGTGACGCGGCAGTGTCTGACGACAGTGCCACGTGATTTGTGTTGCCGTTGCCGTAGGAGTCTGGCTGTGCCGCGGCGGAGATGGCGGCAGACCACGACATTTCCTTCGGTTTACTGCGGATTGGTGCCGGTTTGAGTGACGTTGCCACAGGGGTTGTCGATGACACGGCAGCAGCGAAGGACGTCGGGAGAGGAGTCACTTTACGGGTGGCAGTGGGCTGCGACAGTGTCAGCAGTTGCAGCAGTTGCAGCACCGACAGTGTCAGCAGTGACAGCATTTGCTGCAGCAGCGACAGCAGCGACAGTACCGACGACAGCACCGATGACATCACCGACTCCAGCAGCTCTTGCACCACTCCGGGACTCGTCGTCCGACTCTTGTCGCTTCCGCCTTCCCTCGCTAGCAGCTCTTGCTCCTCTCTCTCCTGCTCTTTCAACGAGATATTCACCTCGTTCACCAAATCGTTCTCGTCCAAGTTCAACTCGTCGTATATCGTGTCGTCTTCGTAAAATTCCGAGTCTTGGTTCGACTCGAGAAAGTACTCTATTCCATCTTTGATCTCATTCACTTGGCCCGGCAGCAACACGTCGTTCTCCAACAACCGCAACATCTGCTCCCACTTCTCCTGGTGGAATCTGTCCACTCTCAAGAACTCTGTCACCTCGGTTTTCCGCTCCAGATCGGCATAACTGCCCTTCTTGCCCTTCTTGGCTCCAGCAATTCTGTCCAACTCCAGCTCCAAGGCCTCGATTTGCAATTCCAACTCCCCTAGACAGCTGTTCAAAAACTGCACTGTCTCATAACGCTCTTTTTCTTCGGGGTCCATTTGTTTCGGTTTCAAGTTCATCAAGGACTGGTCGGAATATGCCTTGGTCTTACTACTCTTCTCCACTAATTTGTACTGTTCCATCGCATGTTCCACCAATTTCCGATGGCTAAGCAATTTTTCCTTGTCTTTCACTTCGCTTGTCGACTGCCAGTTCTTGATCTGCTCTCTGAAACGCTGCAATTTCTTGATCTCCTTCTTCAAATCGGACTCCAATTTGTCCTTTTGAGACGGATTCAGACATAACCCATGTCTTTCGTACAACGTCTCAAAGATCTCTAGCCCTTCGTTGATTTTTTTGAACACACGGTCAATTTCTCTGTTTGAGGTGTTAGTATGGGTGTTTTGGTGGTAAAACAGGCCTGCTGGGGATCAAATACCACCCGCCAGGGGTCGGAGGGGAAAATTTTTCCTTGCACTGCTGCCCCTAGGTGCCCAAATTGTACTCACTGTTGTAACTTCCTATGCGCCATATTGGTGTTTCTCTACTCAATTCTTGCCTATATCCGCTGTGTTTATATGAGCGTTATCATTTAATCCCGTGGTGTTCCAAGTCTAGTGCTCGCTTCCAGCTTGCAATCACCTTCAAATTATTTTTTGTCTTCCCAAGCAGGTTTTTCTTGCCAATTGAACATGCCGAAAGGGGTGATTTTGGGACATGTGCACGACCTATTATCCCCAAAACACTGCGATGAGAGTGGTGAGAGCGGCACAGAGGGTCCAGAGAAGGGCGCTACCGAGGGCAGTCAACCCAGTTATACGGTGGAACTGCTTATGGATATCTGTGTAGCCGCTAGAGACCGGGACCGCTTTGGGTGTGCTATCGTAGGTGACTGCTAATGGCATCGAGAATGCAGGTGCCTGGTCACGCTCGACCATGGTAGTGTAAAGCGATATCAATGGCTCATAGAATGAAGAATCAGTGCAGGGGAGTGTCATTTCGGGGATAGTTTCACGTACAAGGCGTTGGAGTTCCGACATGTAGTTGACAAGTACATCTGAAACCAGGCTGAAACCTTCAGCAGAACCACCTGTGGAGCCATTTGATGTAATTGACACCAGATACCGCTGGACATTTCGGACACTACCAGATACAGCTGAATCATCAAAAGCCCCATCTACAGCACCACTTAGAAACACATACACAAACGTCAAGAATAACAGCAACTTGAGCAAGTTTCTCAAATTAGACGAACCCCCAAATAGCAAACTGTTCACCCACAAGACAGAGTCTTTGTAGGGCCGGATTGATCTAATATAAGCAAGTTCTAGTTCAGAAACCGAATGCACAGAAACACTAGAAGCTAGGTGCCAATGCGCCATCGCATCTTCAGAATTATCTACTCCCTTGTCCAAAAATTCGTCTGCAAGCTCCACTTCATGCCGAAATTGGCACCAATTCCAGCCCACCAAACACAACAATGACACCACTGTCATCAGAGACAATATCAGGTACTTAGACACGGTGTTGTTAGTGACATGAGCGTCTTGGTGTGTCGTGTTCGTGGCAGAGAAGTTTCCACTCATCAAAGTCACGTGACTAGAATAGCTGGTATTTACGCCCACACTAAGATTACCAAAAACCTCTTCAAGCTTATCGTAGTAGACACTGGTCAAATCTGCGATACCCTGTCGGAGCTCTACAGCTATATACGTCAAATTCGAGACTTCGCTCGGCGTGGAGTAATTCAACGCCGCAATGACATCCCGAAACAGTATCACAGCACTGGAAACATTCAAATACGCTTCAAAAGCACCGACGTCACGCAGCAGTGATCCTACAGAGACAAGTCCCGATACTGCAGAGTTTACTGTGGCGTAGTTGCCCGCCAAAGTAGCATTTTGCTGGACGAGATCGTCAAATACTGTGGCATTCAGCGCTTGGACCAGTTTTGCAAGAGCCTTGTTCAACGACGACATCACATCAGACAGCGTCAGTTCTACATAGTGTATAGTTGAGTTGATAGTGTCCTGCTGTGAGTTTTCACATGTTTCCAAGAGTCCAAGTGCCGCTTCTTTGAAAGTGTCTATAGTCACATGATCCGAAGCAGCGGTACCCATATTGATGTGCCCTATTGAGACATTTGTTGTCAATTTGGGGTGAAGGGATGTTGGTGACTCAGTTGACGTCATGTCAGCAGTCTGGGCGCCCATCCAGATGAAAACCATGATCATCAAAGGCGCCATCACCCACTCACTGAAGAAAACAGTAAAAAGTCGTGATTTTAGACACGCATATGGCGTGGCTCGATGGATCCTATTCTTGTCCATTTCCCTGGTTCATTGCCGTCACTAGGTCATTGCGGTGGGATAATCGCTTTTATAGCGCTTTTGGTGCGTTCTGTGTCATGTTTCACACTAGTTTGACATGAGCTTGTTGTCATAGGTTGAGTACCAGTAAAATTTGACTTTTTTTCACTACTCTATTGATTTCTACAATTTCTACATTTTCTACAGCTAATACATCGTCATTTAGTTAATTGAATAAATATCAGATCAGTCATAAGATGAATTATAGGTACTAATAGTAGTAAGGTGAACGAATTGAAATCTTCAATAGCAAAAGTGTTTGAGAATAACCATAGATCAACAGACAAGAGACGTTCACGATTTTTCAACGTGCTCGACATCACCCTTGTCTTCCCAAAGAGCATTGGTAACAGCCAATCTTTGGTGTCTGTACAATGGAGGCAATGGTTCGACGTTCTTTCTCAAGACGTAGATTTGGAAGTTTCTGACAATGGCCTTGGTCTGGTATCTGGCATGATCCATGACACTGATACTGAAAACCTCGTCCAATTCTTCCAAAGTCAACGATTTGGTTTCAGGCAAGAACCACAACACCAAGAAGAAACCAACCATGTTCCAGGCAGCATACCAACCAAAGGCACCTTGAGATTTGAATGCCTTCAACAAAGCTGGCCATGTCAAGGACAAGATAAAGTTGAAGAACCAACAGGTGGCTGTAGCAAAAGACATACCGACATCTCTTACCGACAATTGGTGACATTCGGCAGAGTAAGTGAATGGAACTGGACCTTCAGATGTGGAGTAAACGATTGTAAACAAGTAGATACCCAAGATAATGATGGCCAATCTACCTGGACTTGTTTCACCTGGGTACCAGAAACCGAAACCAGCCATCAACAAGAATACAGACATCAATGGGAAGGCAAATAACAACAAGGTACGACGTCCAAATCTATCAATGGTGAAAACGGCTGGAAGCGCGAAAACAGTGTTAAGCATACCGAAACCCCATGAGGCAATCAAGGAGTTTTCTTGTGTGAAACCACCCTGGATAAAGATCGAAGATGAGTAATAAGCAATCACGTTAATACCACAGAATTGTTGCATAAACATAACGATCCAAGAACCGAGAGCAGCGTTTCTGTTTCTCCTAACACCGAACAACTCCTTTATCTTGGTAAAGTATCCAACGTTGTAGGACTCTTCCTCCAAGAACAAGACGTATTGGTAAAAAGTGTCTCTAGCAGCTTGGATGTCGTGGTTTCTCAAGATTCTATAGGATTCGTACAGTTCGTTGTGCTTGTCGATACCCATGAGCCATTTTGGAGACTCTGGACATTGCCAAATTTGGGCACAACACAAGATGGCTGGGATCAAAGCAGATCCCAACATCAATCTCCAGTTCAAACCTTCATGAACTGTGGTACTTGTGACTTTGAAAAAAGCCAAACACATCACATAACCAAACATGATTCCGAAAGCGGTCCACAATTGCCACATCATCACCAAAGAACCTCTGATTCTTGCAGGGGCACATTCCGCAGCATAGACTGGGATAGTGGCAGATTTAGGTCCAATACCGAAACCCAAGAAAAAACGGGCAATGAACAAGTGATACCAAGTGTTGGTGAACCCTTGCCAGAAACAGGTCAAAGCGGAAACCAGACAGGTGATAAAAATTGTCCATTTTCTACCCAATTTGGCGTTCAAAGGGTCAGTCAACCAACAACCCATAGTGGAACAACATAAATATGGAGCAGAGTTGACCAAACCTTCCAACCAAGAACCTCTTGAAGTGGCAGTGTCAAGACCCAATTCAGATGGCCAGAAAAGATCGGCACCGTTAATGACAGCTTCATCCATACCTTGGACAGCAGCACCCATAGAACAGACAGCAATCAAATAGATCATTCTGAAAGGCAATTTATATGGGTGTTCAACTTCTGTGTGCAAAATTTCTCTCTCTTCTTGGGAAAGAAAGTTCATTCTGTTGAACCCGCTTGGACGCCTGGCAACGGCGGCAGCTTTTCCAAACAAATCCTGGTCCATACCGTATTTTCTGGCATAGTTTCTACCCATGTCAATGACCTGTTGTTCTGTGTATTGGGTCAAGATATTACCTCTTTCGGAGTCATCTTCTTCACCTTCGGCCTTTTCGACATAGGCATCAGATGACGAAGAATTGGTGTCGGCATTGTTGTGGGACTCAAAGAAACCAGGAGCAGCAGCATTGGATGCTGAGACGGTTGTGTCAGGAGCCTCAGTAGAACTGAGTTTCTCGTCAGAAGGTGATGAAAATTGTTCAGACATCTTGATGAATGAATAAAAATTCTAGTTGATACAATTAAAAAGATTCAGAAATAGAAGGAGGTACATCTTGGTTTATATATAATTCAACCAACGGCCTTCGGGACAAGTTCTCATTTTTACAAAATATTTTTGATCATCTTTAGACATTTTGATACAGTTTTTTTCTTTTCGCGACACTTGCCCCTCGAGGATTTGAATTTTGTTTGGTAAAGTTACGTAACCATGCATCTCTTTTTCGCCCTTTTGGGTTAGTGTTGGAAAGTAATCGTAGCCCCCTCAATTCTGGGTTTGGTGGGCATCAGGATGAGATGGGTTAGATTATTGCTGAGCATGGTAGCTAGCAGGGTTAAAGTCAATTTCACGGTTCAATGCTCTAGCATGGTTTCGATTCATGTAATTGGTAGGAGTCACAGTAGCAGCGATCTGAGCTATCCGATTTGTCAGCTCATGTTACTGCCCCTTATGATATTTCAAGGATATGTGGAGATTTGCCCTTCCGAAAAACAGGTACTTTTCTTCGAGGGAGATGGCAGTTGGATTTTCTCGATGTAGATGAACTCCGTCTTTATCCTATTTTGAACCCTGCGGCTCTAAATTCATACCCGGTCCTTCATCACTACAAACCATCGATTCTTACGAGTGCAATCTAGAAACTTCCCCCCACTTCGACCCAAAAGCACCGCAGTTAAATCGATTCATAATGATCTATTTCCAGACGCTTTCTTTTTTGTCTTGTCGCGCGTCACAATAAGATTTAGCTAAGAGGAAAAAACCTGCAAGCATAAGCAAAGAAGAAGCAAAAAAAAGAGTGACGAGAAATTTATAGTAAACTTTAACGGAATACCGTTGCTAAATTGAAAATATAGGTTGCAAACCCAAGAAATTGAAATTAAGCTGCTTTGTGTCTTTGCCTATAGTTGAGTTGTTGCTTTTATAATATCTGGGGAAATTGAACCAATGTGGAGATCTCGTAAAGCATGTATTTAAATTTCGTTAATGGGTGATATGAGCTTATAACATCCTACTCAATCGGAGGGCTATACCATCGCCTCGGATTATTTAGCAGCAGCAAAGTGGGGGGCACAGACCGCTATCAATTTAACCATAAGTCTTGCTAAATTTGTCCTCTAATGAGCGACAGACATTTCTGTTTTCCTTAAGTTAAGGGAAAAGTCATCATTTTCGCTGAAGCTCGGCATGGGTTTTTTCCTAAATAGTGAAAATAAAAGTAGTGTAGCAATGTATAACAAGCCTTTTTCTTTCAAAAGGGAAAAAAAAAAATTCTTGCGACACTTTATGCATGGAGAGAGCCAAACTAGTGTCTTTTCAGATAGGGCAAACTCGATTAAAGGGCACGATTTTAGCAACTCTTGTGACAGTTGCTATTTTCTTCTGTTTTCCATGTTATTTCTCCAATTTTCATTTTGCGGGTCTATGTTGGATGTATTATTTCTGGTGTAAGGTCCTGATACTTACAATCGTCGTCTGTTGATTGTTTGTATACATTTCGATTGTTTTGCACAATAAGTTATTTAATAATATGCAACCAGTCCTCTCTTGATATTCCTTTTGTGTCGCGCCCTTGTTGTAGAATTTTCTAAAAAAGATTCTCGCTACAAATCGGACAGGACAAAAAAGATAATATCTGGGGTCGCTGGGACAAAAAGACACGACGGACATAGTAAAATATTTAACTTTTATGTATGGTGCAACAAAGAATGTACAAACTTTTGGATTCCAAAGGACCCGGAGAAACGGGTACTCGAGACTTGCGTTACTCTATGAGATTTACCATTATTTTACCTGAAACACCACAAACTGAGTCAGCGATGGCTCCAGTGCCCATACCAACACCAGCTATCAGTCACCGTCTTGTCCAGCCATATCCGTGTCGCTCCATATCTGCCTTTTGCCTCGAGGAAGTTTATAACGACTTTTTCTCTCAATTAGAAAAAAATTTCTATTTTATTTTCTGGGGTACATACAGAATTTACAGTATTAGACCCATAATTTAGCGTTTTAGAGAGTGTCGTGGTTTCTTTTTCCATCGATGGTCTCAAATTATATGTGTACCTGATGTGTGTTTGCATTGAAAAACTTATTTTCACTTTTATTTGAGTCCGATGGGATCCCGTTAGTTGGTCCAAGTCCGTTGCATTATTGAGGCTCAAAAGTTGGTAAGGCAGTACCTCCGCATTCCAAATCAGGAAATACTGGAGGGGAACTCGTTGTGAACTTCTCGGTAACGGTTTGTGGAAGGGTTCATTTTGAAAGAGTTAACCTACATTTAAAGGCGAGCTCAAGAAACCCACCAGGTGGTGTGGGGATGATGCTCCTCAATTCCAGTTGTTAAATCCCTCTGACTCCATTTCCGATAATGTAGAACGCTAATTTGCCTGCCCATGCCGATACGCTACTAGGGCAATGTGTCGTGTCCATTTAGTACATCATACATTGGCAAATAACTCATCGTCCCCGTCATCAAAATCATCACCACTGTCTTGCACAGGCACTGGAGAATTTTTCTTCCTCGGCTGTTCGGTCTTTTCCTCGGAGTTTAATCCATTGGCAAATTCTTCTAGCACTGCTGTCAAGACATCGTTTCTTCTGGTTATCATGTATAGATCTTCTGGTTGTACAGTTTTCCGTTTTGCATGGCTGATTGGTTAGTATTTGGTCCTGGGACCCTAGTTTGGGTCGGCTGAAGGCTTTTCAGACTCTTGACTTTCAGTGTTCATATTATGACCAAGTTGAATCAATGCCGCCCTTTGAAATGTCGTTCAAGTCTTTGGATGCCTTTATTTCTTTGATGGGTACTCACTTTGCAAAAGATTCCAAATCCTCTCCTAGTGTCACTGCACCGATTGTTAGTATTTCCTCCACACCAATCCACTTCAAAACCACTTACACAGCTGGTTGTACACCAACTCCACTAATGAGGAGACAAACTGAGGAGAAGCAGCCAATTTTCCCGTGGGATCCAATGTCTTGATCTCCTGTTCCACGATCTTGGCTACTGTAGACCATATATTAGCCTTCAAATGCTGAAAATCCACAGTTAGAATGAAACTGAAACCATATTAATCGAACTGCTACTCACGCTGGCAACTTCTTTATCCTCTGCTGTCAAGTGTCTCATCACTCCGCCTGGTCTCGCTCTAGTGACTAATGCTAAGTACCAGTACTTTATTTTTCACCTTTTCGCGTACTCTACTTTTTTTTTTCGCATCCCTTTTTTTTTTTTTTTTGATACTCTATTTTTCTCACTAAAGTACCAATCAGATAACCAAATAGCACCAAGTCATCTCATGTCAGCATTAGTGCCCCTACCGAGCGAGATTCAAGAGTTTCTTGAACCGTGTCTTCCACCCAGCACTACCCAACAAAAAGCCCCATTCATCACTTTGACGTGGGCGCAATCGTTAGATTCCAGAATATCGGCAGCCCCAGGAGAGAGAACTGTGATATCACATTCAGAGACAAAGACAATGACCCACTATATAAGATCGCGTCACGACAGCATTTTAGTTGGGATCGGGACCTTTCTAGCCGATGATCCGAGCTTGAGTTGCCGGTATCCGACGACCGACGGCCATTTGATCCGCCCTATTATAGTGGACCCTTCTTTCAAATCTAGGACAAAATTAGAAACGTCTCTGATGGTCAAAACTCACCGAAATGGGGGCTCGGCTAAACCAGTAGTGATCATATCGGATAAGATCGACCCTGGGACTCATAGTGACGTCATCATACTCCAGATTTCCCCAGACGATGCCGGCAGATTGGCCTGGTCAAATATTTTCCAGCTGTTGGCTTTGAAATTACAGGTAACATCAGTTATGGTGGAAGGGGGCGCCCATGTGATCAACGATTTGCTCGCGAAAGGATCCACTGTCGATTCAGTGATAATTACTATTGGACCTGTGTTTTTAGGACAGAGAGGTGTCCAGGTGTCGCCTCTAGACAACACGAAACTCTCAGGTGTTAAATGGTGGACAGGTGTACAGGACAGTGTCATGGCACTGCAAATTGCTCTGGAACTGAAAAATTAATCACACTGTTTCGGTGATGGACACGGTGTCACGACAAATGAACGATTTCTGATATTCAATCACACTATACTACAAACAGATTCTATAACTGGCATAACGACCAGACGTCTCTGATCTCCTGATGATCTTGACGACTTGACCTCTTTTCAAACCCAAGTAACGTGCAACTGGATCTTCTCTTTGGATTCTAGGCAACTGCGACTCCTTCAATCTGTAACGTTTCAACAACTCTTTCTTCTCGTCGTTGGACAATCTTATATGTTTTGGCACCAACTCGTGGTGTGTGATGTTCACAACCAACGAAGACTCTTCAAAAGTCTCAATACTTCCCTCTGTGAAAGTCGGAATCATCTTGTTGGCACTTGAAGTGATGTTCTGTTGGTAAATGAACAATCCCGTGGTGAATTTTCTCTCACTCATGTTGATAATGAAATTTCTCATCGTCTTGACGCCCACTGACAGCTCGTCACAGAACTCCACCCATAAAGCCCCCAATTCTGGAAACTTCTCCAACAGTTCCGCTGTGGGCTGTGCCTGGAAACTCATCAATTTACGCTGTGGTATACCCATTCCATCGCAGATCTTAGACCTAAACTCATCCAAGGACATTGTGATCTCCTCCTGTGTGATGAAATATCCCCTGTCTTTCACCATCTCCTTGACGGTTTTGTATGCTCTCCACAAACGGGATACTGTTCTATCTGTGTCTTCCATGGTGTGGTGCTTTGGAATCTGAGATGTCCTGATTAAGTACACAAGTGGCCTCTGTCTTGTACGCTCTAGCAGTTCAAGTGCTCTACAAAAATTTTCAAACGTATTTTATTTTTCTAAATGAAAACTTTTTTTGTCGTGGGTGCACGACTGTTGCATCCCCAAAATCACATCTTGCGTCTGTAGTGCAACACCACGTCCCCGCTCTTCTTCCAGACACGCAGCTTCACCGTGGATAACGTCATATCGAAGGGGATCACCTGGTCGAGACAGAGCAATTCCAAGAACTCATGGGCCTTGAAATTTGGGTCCTCTGCCTCCTTGGGCAGCTCATCGAATCTCTCAACGATAAATGCAGCGATCTTAAAAGCTCTCAAGACACCCACTGCATTCAACTTGTTGGAGGACTGCGAGATCCCGGGCAAGTTGTTGTTCAGGTTTTTGTACTCCTCGATGATGAAATTCACCTTTGGATAGTTGGAAGATGGGAATTTGTGCACCAACAAGGCGTTGCCTACCCATCTGGGCAAGATTTTCTCGAAATCTTTCAATGCACTACTGGAAACCAAGTAGTTGTCCAAGACGCCGTGGAAAAGCTCTCTTTTGGTGTGGTTGATCAACTCCGTCACCATGACGATGATATTTGTCTCTTTGGAAATCTCCACAAACGGCAACTCCAAGTCGCCAATGTTCAACAGGCTAGAGGTGTACAGTGACTGTTCGTACTTTTGGCGCAATTCTTGCACTACAGCCGTTGTTGAATCGCTTACGGAGGCACTACCGGACGGCTTTTCCGAGTAACTAGAGCCAGAGGATACTAGTGGAGGCAGTTTCGACAGTGTAGATGAAGTGGAACCCGATCTCGACGATTTCCCAAAGAAACTGAACTTTTTCTTGTGATCATCGTTGGAATTTTTCTTCGACAAGTGTGGAAGAGTCTGGCCAGCAGCCAGTTGCAGTTGCAGCAGCAGCTGGTTCTGTGTTTTGGCAGGGTCATCCGACACTATAGACTCCAAATGGTCGTGCAGCTGCGACACAGACTCGTTGGTGTTCAAGTCCAAAGTGTTCAACGAGACCAAGTCCAGCTCGTCCAACTGCTGCTTGGCTCTTCTGAACTCCTCGTCCAGCTGCACGGCACATTTGATGAATTTCCTGAACACGTTTTTCAACACCATGCGTCCCAAATTGATCCTGGTGCCCATCTTCTTGTCCTGCAACTCCTGGGCCGAGTATTTGGTCAAATACTGCAGCTCCAATGCCGGAAACTGGTCCAAAAGCTGGTCCAAATAGATCTCCGTGTTGCCAAAGGTTTGCTCGTCCAAAGTCACAGACAACTTGCCCGCCTTGATCTCTACTTTGCACCACATGGGCAACGTCTCATTGGTCTGGTGCCTGTCAATGACTTCACTGAACTGGAACTCCAACATGTCCGAAGAATCGTCGCTCGTGATGGTCTGGTCCGGCAGCACTGTGTCCGTGATGCAGCATTTGATCAAGTCCCACACCTGGATCGCTCCAGTGGTGTCCATGGTGATCACATTGCGCCTGTTGTTGAGCAATCTGTGCTTGATCAAGCCGCTCTGGCCCTGGATCAGCTGCAACGGTTCCACGGCTATAGGGATCGTCTGGATCGCCTTGGCGTGCACTTGGCCATTTACTATAGAGATCTTGTCAGTGTCGTCCTCGGAATCGATGTCGTTGATGAGAAATTCCGTGTTTGGACCGCCCGAAGTGGCCAAAAACGGAGAAACGATCAAGTCGTCGCCCTGCTTGACCTTCTGGGGCTCTTTCCCCAACGTGTCATCCAACAGCAGCAGGCCGTAGTTGGAGTTGTTGGAGAGTTGCGACACCAAATCGTACAACTCGTCGTTGAAGAGGTTACTGGCCTCAAAAGGATCAGATGTCAGAGTCGTTAAGGACAAGTCTGTCGGCTCAGAGGTGAGCGGAACACTGGAGACGTCTTTGCTGTACAGACTCAAGTTCCGCAGCAACTTGACCGCCTGGTACGCTACGAATTTACTGGTGCTCGGTACAGCCCACCGCTTGACAAAGGCGTTGCTCTTGACGATCTGAGCCGAAGATCCGGACATGATCGACGACGAACTCGTCCAGATGGATTCGTCGCCAAACTGGAGCAGCAACAGGCCTCGGTAACTAGATTCGGAAAAATCGTTTTCCTCGACAAGAGCGTCGGAAAGGTCTGCAATTACAGTAGAAATCCCCAAGGACTCGTTCAACTTGCCCGTTATAATCGAGTTGTCCGAGTAGTAGTAGTCGTAATTACATGCCTGCATGTCGGTCTTGACGACCAAGCCGTTTTTATCTCCGGAGTAGAACACGTTGAAAAAGTCGTCGCTCTGGTTCTCTTGCTCCGGGCACTCGAGGCACCACACTGAGGAGTCGTGCATGTCGAAAGTGCGCAACACCTTGTTGGTCCTGAGGCACCACAACTTCACCGTGGAGTCTGCTGATCCAGAGAGCAAGTAGTTGTTCTTAATCTGCAACAGCTTGATACAGCCCTGGTGGCCCAGCAATTTCCGCGTGGATTTCCGCGAATTCTGCCGCGAATCATACACTCTTACCACGTTTTCCGGTCCTCCGCTCGCAAAGAGGTTTGCAAGGCTCGCGAGCGCATAGATAGAGCCCTTTTCCTCGTCCGGAGTCTTGATTGTGGAGATCTGCGACGCCTTTTCGAGGTCCCAGATGGTCACGTGCTGGTCCAAACTGCCCGACAAGATCTGTCCGGGCGTCCGGGCGTTGTACGATAAGCATTTGACGTAATCCGTGTGGTACCCGAGCGTTGAGACCTGGTTGGTCGTAGACGAGTCCCACAATTTGATCGACAAATCGGAACTGCACGACACTATTGACCGATTGTCACTGAGCAACTTGATGTCGTTGATCCAGTCGGAGTGCAATTGCATGTGATTGCGCATCAGATAGTCGCCGAACTTTGGTTGGCGGAAATTGATGCCCTGGCGGATCTGTGTCTCCAAGTGCAAGAGCTCCTGTTCGTTGTCGTAAGACGATGCCGCGTAGTCGTGCATCGCGCCGTAATTGCTCAACTTGGTGTCAAAGGCGTCTAGTTCATGATCAATGTCGCCGAATTCTGAGCTTGAGTGCCACGTCGACACGACACCGTCGCGGCCGGCCGAGAACAAGACGTGGCCCAGGGGGTCAAATTGGAGAGCATTCACGCCTAAAGAGTGGCCCGACTGGAACTGTGAGGGGCTGAGCACATACGACACTGATTTGTTGGATTTCTTGCCCACTGTCATTATGTGGAGTGATTGGTGGGGTTATTGGGTGTGATTATGTGGTGGTTGATGGGTTATTTGTGTCAATTGGTGGTGAGCTGTTGCTAAAGGCGCTTGAGGGGATAGATGCCACTGGATGATGCTAATCCCGGTAAAAGCCGCTGGAATTCGGGATATCAAACGGAAACACTCTAAAGACAAATCTGCGCAACTTACACAACCATTCACTGCAGCTACGGTTTGTACACTTGTAGTCCAACTCCAGTTATCCTTAAACGCTGCTCCGCAGAAAACAACTTTTTTTCAACTTTGTGAGCCGAAAGCGAAAAAATCAAAATGCGGAGATTTTTTTAGGATTTTTCATTTCTGTAATTTTTCAGATTTGAGTTTTTCTTATTTTTATTTTTTTTTATTTTTCATTTTTCATTTTCTATAAGCCTATGGGATAGCACAACCACAACTCCACACCACCAATTCCCCACTGCGTACCCCGCACCATGAACACCGTGGTGAAACTCACAAACGCCACTTTGAGGCGCTTTGTCAACTACAAACAGCGCCCCAAAGTCTTCCCCAACCCCATCTCCTTTGAGATCCAAAAACACCAGAAATGGGCCGTCATGGGCACCTCAAAACAGCAGTTCATGCAGATCCTCGCCGGCGAATTTTCTCCCGAACCCGCTCACTCCAGAGAGTACCCCGCCTTGGAATCCGGATCCTGGGCCACATCGGTGATCGAATTCTTGCAGTTCTCGAACAACAACTACGGAAAAGCCGCGGACGGCCAGGGAAATGGGGGTTTTACCCACCTTGGCGCCCGGTACGAGTACTTTAAAGACTTGGAAATCGACGTCAGGACCTCGGATTTCATCTGCGATCTCTCCTACAACAGCTCCCAGACTGCAGACACGTCTAGGTACGCAGAGTTGATCGAAAAGCTCGCCTTGTCGGGGCTCGAAGACACCTTTATCAACGGATTGAGCAACGGCCAGTTCAGAAGGGCTCGGATCGCCAAGGCGTTGTACCGAGACACCGAGCTCTTGCTCTTGGATGATCCTTTCCTCGGGCTCGATCCCACAGCCGTGGCAACGGTTTCGCACGTCTTGGACCATTATAGTGCGCTCAGAAGCATCGTTGTGGGCTTAAGAATCCAGGACCCGGTGCCTGAGTGGATCACCCATGTGGCCATTGTCGATGCCAATGGCTTGGTAACTCACGGTCCAAAGGCGGAAGTCGATCGCGAGCTTCAAAGGCTCGTGGCGGACCACCATGCTGAACAACACCGTAAACATATCGCTGCACAGGAAAGGCAGAACTTGAACAAGCAAAAATTCGAGGCCCGCCAGAGCTTGAATCTGCACAAAGACAGAGTCGTTATCGAGTTCGATGACATCAGTGTTGCTCATGACAGACGGATCATCCAGAGCTTGAAGTGGAAAGTGCATCACGGCGAAAAATGGCACATCCGGGGTAACAACGGCACAGGTAAAACTACTATATTGCTGTTGATCACACTTGACCATCCACAGTCGTGGAACCGCAAAATCGCCATTGGGGGTGTCAAGAGAAGAACTGGCCAGACCAATTACTTTGACAACAACAAACTTATCGGATTCACGTCGCCAGAACTCCATGCGTTGTACCCGAAACACAGAACAGTGTTCCAGACCATCGGAAACGGGTTTGAAGTGGGTAACTATTTACCGCCCTCAAACCTCTCCGAGGACCAGATCGCCAGTATTGACTCGCTAATTACTGAATTCGGGTTCCAAAGAGATACCCAGTTGAAAGAATTGAGTGTCAGCGACCAAAAAATCGTCTTGTTCTTGAGAGCCATTGTAAAAAAACCCCCAATTTTGATCTTGGACGAGGCACTAAGTGCCATGGCCGAGGATTCTATTGAAAAATGTAAAGAAATAATCGACCTTTGGGCCCATGGATGTGTGCTAGTAGTGGGCCATGTGGAAGCCGAGATCCCGCAGTGCGACAAGTACATCCGGTTGGTCAACCCTGCCGAGTCGCAGTATGAGTTTGGTATATGTGAGTGAAAGCTGCCTAAATAGGAAATCGATAGAACGAAATTGTTGCTCTGTGCACGACTTTTTGCTACCTGATGGCAATCAAAAAATGCAAAACTAAAACGTAAATCACTAGACACCAGATTGTACAGCTATAGGCATTGGTGTTGTGAGCTCGAAGCAGACCATTCGCATATCAATTCAACTCACAAGATGGATGAAAATTATGACGTTATCGTTCTCGGTAAGTGAAAGTGCATAATTGAGTGTTGTTTGACATCATACTAACATATCTAGGAACTGGTGAGTGTTCTTCAATCAACTGAGCCATTTGAGAGTAATCTAGCACAATTCGGCTCATTTCAGCTCGTTTTAGCATATTTTAAATACACCAACTAACTAAATCCACCAAACAGGGTTGACCGAATGTATTTTATCCGGACTTTTATCCGTGGAGGGCAAGAAAGTGTTGCACATTGACAGACAAGACTTCTACGGAGGAGAGAGTGCTTCATTGAACTTGACCCAATTGTATTCGAAATTCAAGCCGTCCAAGAAACCAGATGAGAAGTTGGGCAGAGACAGAGACTGGTGTGTGGATTTGATCCCAAAATTCTTGATGGCCAATGGGGAATTGACCAATATCTTGGTTGTAAGTATGGCGTTACAAAGGCTCATCAACATCTACTAACACTATCAGCACACTGACGTAACTCGTTATATCGAGTTCAAACAGATTTCAGGTTCATATGTTTACCGTTCGGGCAGAATTGCCAAAGTTCCAGCCACACAAGCCGAGGCCATCTCGTCTTCCTTGATGGGTATCTTTGAAAAGAGGAGAATGAAGAATTTCTTGGAATACATCACGAAATATGACGAGGATATTGTCTCCACACACAAGGGATTCAATTTTGACAAGAGCACCATGGATGAATTGTACACTTACTACGGATTGGAATCTGGAACCAAGGATTTCATCGGCCACGCAATGGCTTTATGGTCCAATGACGACTATTTGAAAGAACCAATCAGAGAAACCTACGACAGAATCATTCTCTACTTGAATTCTGTGGCCAGATACGGAAAGTCTCCATACATTTACCCCTTGTACGGATTGGGCGAGTTACCACAGGGTTTTGCCAGATTATCGGCCATCTACGGAGGTACTTACATGTTGGATGCCCCAATTGAAGAAATTTTGTACACCGAGGAGGGTAAATTTGAAGGTGTCAAGACCAAAGAGGGAGTTGCAAAAGCACCAATTGTGATTGCAGACCCGACTTATTTCCCGGAAAAAGTGGACAAGACCGGCCACAGAGTCATCAGAGCGATGTGTGTGTTGGACCATCCAATTGCCGGAACTGGGGATGCAGACTCGTTGCAGATTATCATCCCTCAGAACCAAGTTGGAAGAAAGAACGATATATACATAGCTGTGGTCTCTTCTGCGCACAATGTGTGCTCTAAGGGCCATTATTTGGCCATTATCTCGACTATCATCGAAACCGACAGGCCTCATGTAGAATTGGAGCCTGCTTTCAAGTTGATCGGGTCTACAGTGGATGTCTTGATGGGAATTGCGGATATCTACGTGCCAAAAGGCGACGGAAAAGCGGATAACGTGTTTGTCTCTAAATCGTACGACGCTACTTCGCATTTCGAAAGTACCACTGATGACGTCAAAGATATATACGAAAGAGTTACAGGCAAGCCTTTGGTGTTGAAGAAGAGGGCAACCGCTGAGGAGGAAGAGGCCTTGGCTGGGTTATGATATACTTTATACGGATTCAACCGGATCAATTACTCTATATACTTCCATAATCACGCACTTTCCTCGTCGGATTTCAGTGTCACCTGGACCAGTTCCTTGTCTTCCACCTTCACATCCAGCCTGCTCTGAGCTGTGTGGATAGAGTGCTGGTAATCCGTCTCAATACCTCTGAAAATGGCATTGAACAACTGCCTAAAGGAGTCTCTGCCCTGGTAGATCGGCATTATGATCACGTACATCGCCGACAGAAACAACCAGATCATGAGGATCACGACCCACTGCTTGAAATACTTCTTACTGAAAGTGTAACCTGTTCCCAACAACGAAACTGGAATGATAATGTAGGCTCCGAACAACAAGATCACGTTCAAGATCAAACAGTAGATGGAGTACTTCTTCAAAGTCCGTTTCTGGTCCTCGGAGGTGTGCATATTGGCCTCTTCTTGCTCATCGGCGTCATCTCCAGCGATAAAAGCAGTGCTGAGAGTGTCAAAATCGAACTTCTCCTGTGGGAACACATAGGACAAGATGATTTCAAAGAAAAGCGTGGAGAATAACGATACAAAGTTACCAATGAGACACGGTTTCGAGTTGGAGACTGTTGTCTTGTCGATAACAGGGTAATAAGCAGCAGTGGCGCCAACCCAGCATGCAATCCCGGTCAAAGTCCCCAATGGGCAACTGATGATGATGGCTTTTGCGGACAATTTTGGCCAGAAAAGTGTCAAGACAATAGTGAACACAGCCGGAGACACAATGATCCCCGTGAAACTCAACAACCATCCGACAGTAACGCCGATGTAGTTGAAAATGACCGAGATCACGGCCATGAATAAGCTGAATCCTACAACACCGTAATGGGTGACATTGACCAACTGTTTTCCAGTGGCCTCGGGGTTTATATAACTTCTGTAGATGTCGTAGGTTGCAATGGACGAGAAGGCGATCAACTCGGCTGAAGTTGCCGAAGTTACCGACATGAACAACATCAACAATCCAGCAGCCGCTCCACTCTTACCCAAAATGGTGCCCATGGCGTAGATAAGAGGGAGTCCGGCACTGACTTCTGCTTCTGTCAAGGCATTTGGGTACGTAAAAGACTCGGGCAAAGTCAACAAAGCTCTAGCAGTCAACCCACCACAAGTTCCCAAAGCCCATGGGATCGCCAACCAACAGACACCACCCATAATATAGCCCTGGAAGACACCTTTGGAGTCTGCGGCAATCAGCTTCTGGCCATACGAGGGGTCTGCAAAAATACTCGAGATACCCGAGATCATGACGGTCCAGGTGAGCTCCATCATGGTTGGATCATCAAAGGAGAGATAGTTCTTTCCGGTGGCACTTGGGAACTTTTCCTGGGCGGCTACTAACAAATCGTACATCCTGTCGGTGGAACCGATAATCGAAGACGAGCAGAAAGTGACAAAGCACATCACCAAGATAATGGCGTAGATAATTACGGTATGGATCCAGTCCGAGATGAAAGTGGCACTCAACCCGCCAAACAAAGTGTAGATACAGACACCCAATGGTAGCAAGAACGAGGCAGCCACGATGTGCATTCCACAAGCGGCATTGAAACCTTGCGAACCCCCCAACAACAAAAGAGAAGAGATCAACACATTGGTTGCCATACAATAGGAGAGGTACACCAAGTGGGCATTCTTTCCGAATCTGACTCTGACCAATTCTGCGATCGTGTGCACTCCAGGAGCAACGATTTTCATCTGAAGGGCCAAAAACAAAAACAAAATCAACTGGATTGTACCCCCAATTGCGTACAAATAACCCCCCGACAACCCGTAGGTGTAATTCCACGTAGTACTGGAAAGAAGTGTCAGAGGCCAAGTCCAACTCGATACACATGCACTGGATATCATACCTGCGCCGACTCCACGCCCGGCAGTGGTGAATCTCTCACTGTGCTGTCTCTGGTTCATGTACACTGCCAAAATCTTGGAAATTGAGATCATTATGAGGGCAAACAGAGCCCCTAACCCGACGGCATAGCCGTATCCATAGGCTTGTCCCAAGATGTACTGTGTCATGTGGTGTTTTTTATCTGGCCCTGAAACCCTGGAAATCGAAGCAATTGTCCGTTCTTAAGTACTCAGATACCGATAAGGTGTGCTTTATTTTCTAGCCCTCTTTTTCCTAAAGTACTTTTCCAAGATCGTTTACATAAACCGCAGATCTCTGATGAAATTCTGTTCCTACAACGGTTCAAAATGTAACTGTAGCCGCTTGAATTATATACGGATGACTCAAGATACGAAAACGTTCAAAGAGAGCATCTGGAGACAGAATTTGAGGAGACATGAGGAGATACCATACGGCAATAAAAAGCCTGTCACCTGATGTACATCGATGAACATTGATGAGCATTGACGTACATCTCCAATGCCATGGGCTTTGGTTCAAGAAATGTGTCAGAGCAAGGTTTATTGGACTCTAGGTTACATCAACGCACTGGCTTAATTGACTACATTCATCAAATCATTGAGCGGAAGATATTTTACCCAATCAGGTAGACCTGATAAGGCACAGAAAACACCCTACCGATGTGTCACACATTGAGGCAACGATTTGTGCCCAACGGAATCAAGGTCCCGCTCTGAATTGGCCCCCATGCGTTTGCCGACGGCAATTGTCGTTTTTTCGTGTTAATCACTACTCTGCGCAAATTTCTCCCCTGCCTCTCATTCCTTATCAAGGTTTTTTCTTATCAGAGATAACAAATCTCGGCATTTATTTTTTCTTTAGCCGACGCTCTGATTTCGCTCCAGCATATATCTAAACCTACTACACCACACTTTTGTCCATCACAGATCATCCGATTGTCGCAAAATGCCTGCAAAAGCCTTACATATCAAACCGGGAAGATTAGTCGACACGATCCACTCCACTGCGAACTGGGGCGCCAAATTTCCATGGGGTCCAGACCCGACTCAAACAGGTGTGTGCCGTCTTGCCTTGAGCGACGAAGATAAGCTGGTTAAGGACTGGTTTTACCTGGAAACGACCAAATTGGGGTGCGAAGTGAAAATCGACGAGATCGGAAACATGTTTGCCATTTACCCGGGCAAAAACGACGGCCCTGCCACATGTATGGGGTCCCATCTAGATACGCAGCCCACTGGGGGCCGTTATGACGGCATCTTGGGTGTCTTGTCGCTGTTGGAGGTGATAAGAACGTTCCACGACAACGGATTTGTGCCAAATTACCCCGTAGGTGTCATCAACTGGATGAACGAGGAAGGTGCAAGATTCCCAATGAGTATCATGGCCTCTTCTGTATGGGCGGAGAACCTGGACAAAGAAGAGATCTATGCCATGAAATCCGTCACCGATGCCAAACCGGTCACTGTGAAAGAGGAATTGCGGAGAATCGGATACTTAGGCAACGTGCCTGCTTCGTACAAGGCAAATCCCATTGCTGCACATTTCGAATTGCACATCGAGCAAGGTCCGATCTTGGAGGAGCAGAACAAAGAGATCGGCGTAGTGAAAGGTGTGCAGGCGTACTGCTGGAACAAAGTCATTGTAAATGGTAAAGCTCAACATACTGGTACTACGCCGTTTGTGAGCAGAAAAGACGCCTTGTTAGCAGCTTCTCAGATGATTCTCAAGGCCAATGAGATTGCAACTAAGCACGACGGGTTGTGCTCGGTAGGTATCATAGATGTGAGTCCGAAAGTCGTGAATGTGATTCCAGAAGTTGCCAGTTTCATCTTGGACACCAGACACACCACAGATGAAGGTTTGAAGACCATTATGGACGAGGTCAAGCTGGAGTTTCTGCTGATTGCCGAAAAGGGAAACGGCACTCTGAAGGCTAGACCTTTGCAAGTCACTTATGAGCATATCCAGACGTCACCAGCTGTTCATTTCAACGACAAATGCGTCCAGTGTGTCCAGGAATCTGCCCATGAGTTGTTTGGAGAAGATCAGTGTATTCCGATGATCAGTGGAGCTGGTCACGACTCGTGCTCGACATCCACTAGAGTGCCAACTGGATTCATCTTCATTCCAAGTAGAGATGGTGTCAGTCACAATCCTGAAGAGTACAGTACACCTGAGCAGTGTGAGAACGGTTTCAAGACGTTGTTAGGTGCAGTTGTCAGGTATGATGAGTTGCGTGCAGCTGGAGAGGTTTAACGATGAAAGGGAAATACCGAATGGTCTTGAACAAGTCATAATCTCAATGACTGAACATTCAATTTATATACATTGAGATCTCTTGAGGTTATAATATCTTGAATTGAAAGGCTAACTTGTATGTATAAAATCGAATTGAATAATTGCCAAAGCAGCTTATAACAACATAGCTGCTAATCCAGCAACTCCAACGACAAACAGACCAGAGGTGACTCCGTTGACTGGAGATGCACCTTCATATGTCGAGGTGGAGGTAGAGTTGTCTGAGGCAACGACTGCCTTCAGCTCACTTTCAGATCCGATGGTGATGTTCGAACAAGCAATTCTCGTGTTATCGGCCAAGTGGATAGTCACCGATAAACCCCCAATGAAGGCCGGGTTCTCGGGGTTCAAAGAAATGTACTGATCGTTGTAACTGTCAACCAATTCTGTGCCGTAGATGAAACCATGTTTCCCAGACAAGTCACCAGACTCACAGAAAGAGTTGTCAACGGCAAGCGAACATGGTGCAACACCGTGGTATGGGTTCAAATGCAAACCCGTCTTGTAGCAGTCTTCGTCAGTTGGCACTGCAAACTCATGGATGTGGTACAAGAATGGACCACCTTCTTCTGGTAAACCTGACAAATCGACTTTCACGTCCAAAGATCCACTGCTCGAGGGCTTGAATTCGACATATCCTTTGATCTCGTCGTTGAATTCTGCAATGGCATATGAGCCAACTGGAGAATCATAGGATTCTGGAGCGACTTTGTACAAGACTGAAGCCAATGCTGGGATCAATGAGATGACCGTTTGTTTGAATGCTACCATTTTGCTGCGTTGATCTCTCAGCAATTTCAGACACGTTCGGGACCCGTGGCTTACTTATATACTTTTGTGAAATATTTTTTGTGGATGCACAAACTGTTGCAATTGAAAATTCATGCAGGTGTGTGGGTAAATCCGTCATTGATTGTGGTACAATTAGGACTATTTCCTCTGTATTCCCCACGGTTTGGATGTAAAGCCCCTTCTGACCAAAATGCCCCGATTCTTATCTACATCCCGAATATACATCGTTGTACGCTTATAGCAATGGAATTGCTTCTCAAATCAACAGATTACTCGTAAATAAACTCTAACCCCCCGAGACTGAAAAAAAACTCTAATCAAAAAGATCTTTTTCCAACTTTATCGGTGATAAAACGGTCGGAAATTGTGTGGCTCTTTACGCGCACACTGATAATAGCAGGAGACAGATAGACGCTGTTGAGGGCATTGACGGGATAATACAAGGGAAATGGTGAGTGAATTGTTTGACAGGATGGATATGGTGACCAGAATCTTCTATGGCTGCATTATGACGTCTTTGAGTCGGATTTGTCAGGTCAGTGCATAGATGTTGGTATACCGGGCTTCTGAGTAGACGGTACTAACTATCCGATGAGTCGTCTAATCTATACACGTTCTCCGATGAGACATTGGCTAAATTGAAAAAGTTTAGAATGCAAAGTGCAAGGGGCACTTCAATGGAACTGGTGGTTTGTATGTAGGCCTTGTGTCCTGTCAATTGCATGAGTACTAACTTCGACCCAGACCAAATCGATAAGAAGACATATGAGATCGCTTCAGATGACGAAATTTACACAAGTTTTGACGAATTGGTTTCGGAGATCCCGGATAATGCTCCTTCCTTCATAGTATTGTCGTATCCTTTCAAATTGCCGGACGGCAGATTCAAGATCCCGTTGGTTTTGATATACTACAGGCCACCTACCGCAACCCAGGATTCCAAGATGTTGTATGCGGCCGCATTGGAATTGTTTAGAGAGAAAGCAGGAGTGTCGAAGGTGATCCAACTAGACGATGAAGATGAGTTTGAAGATATACCAGAACAGTTGAAGTGATGTCATCCGGTGTATATGTATGTAGATGATACCTTCAGTGCGGTGCAGTGATGTATTTTCTCAGTTTCCCTGTTAGGGTTCTTAACCCTAAACGATGTCTAACACATTTTTGTATTTTTTTGCACGCAAAAGTAGATGGAAAATTTTTGGAACAAAAAAAATTTCACAGGCATTTTATAGAACTCACATTTGGTACATCAACCACATCAGTTTAACAGAAATCAATCAGTCAAAATGGGTCGTATGCACAGCAAGGTGTGTAGCATTTGGGATTAAACGCAGAGTATTGGACCGATTGCGGTAGTGATGGTTTATACATGGATTATGGTTTCAAAAGAATTTCCATAGAATGGAGGAACCGGTGGGTATTTCAATCAGCAAAAGTTTTACAAAACACGAGTGATGTCGTTTGTGGAAGTGGTTGAAATCTGCTGACTCCAAATGGTGGTCCTGACTTCATAGATCCTAGTAAACCATCCGTCAACACTGCTCGGCACCAGATCTGTTCACTGCTGGAAAGAAATCTTGAAACAATAGAGAAAGAGAGGGAACCATGAGAGCTTCAGTAACACTTGCGCTCATGTTTTTACTCATTTCTACTATTGATTAAGAACGATTTTCAAGTAGGTTTGTTATTTTTTGCTTAAACCATGTCGTACTAACTGGATCATTCCATCTTTTAGGGTAAAGGTATTTCATCATCCGCATTACCATATTCCAGAAACGCACCAGCTTGGTTCAAATCATCTCCAGATGCTGTCGTTGAACAAATCTTCAAGTACGCCAAGAAGGGTTTGACTCCATCTCAAATCGGTGTCCAATTGAGAGACTCTCACGGTGTCACCCAAGCCAAGGTTGTCACTGGTAACAAGATTTTGAGAATCTTGAAATCTAACGGTTTGGCCCCAGAGATCCCAGAAGACTTGTACTTCTTGATCAAGAAGGCTGTTTCCGTCAGAAAGCACTTGGAAAGAAACAGAAAGGACAAGGACTCTAAATTCAGATTGATTTTGATCGAATCTAGAATCCACAGATTGGCCAGATACTACAGAACCGTCCAAGTTCTTCCACCAACCTGGAAATTCGAATCTGCCACTGCTTCCGCTTTGGTCAACTAGATTTTTTCCACTTTTTACAATTGGTTTGTATTATATAGCTTATTAAACCTGAGACTGTGGGAACTTTTTATCTAATTGATATTTGTACATTATGTTTGCTCGTAACTAACCATCGATTGGATCTAAAACCGGTTCAATCACATCGAATTCGTCATCTTTCAATGCAAACAACACCACAGCATAGTCCCCGATGTGGAAACTCTTGACTGTTGCCTGTAAATCGTCTATCAAGATGAGATTTTCCAAATCCACCTGCTTGGTCTTGGAAATGGCAAACTTGAACTGGCCAGGTGCCACTTCTGATCCCTTGATATCGGCATTTTCCAGTGTCACATCCGTGGTATTTCCGACATCTTCTCCGTCTTCATTCTCTTCATCACTGGAATCAACTCCAAAACTCGGTTTCGGTATATCTATCTCCTGCTCTTCATCTATTGGTACTGGCTTGAAGTTTTTCTGGAATCCCCCAGACAGATTGATCACAGTGGCAAGATTCTCGGCCACTTCTTGAAATTTCGCCGTCGGGGCAACGGAAATGAAGTATGTGATGCATCCGTTCTGCAATTTCAACGTGAGCGGGACTGATGGTGCCATCTTCTGGGATCTATAATGTCTCTTGAGTATACTACCGCGTGTCTAATGTTGCCATAAGTGATATTGGTATTATTTTTTCCCTAGTGTTATTTTTCACTCACTGTGTGGAAAAAATTAGCTGAGAGATGGCCATCTCAAGACATTGGAAAGGTGAGTGATGCTTCTTCCCGGGCATAAAGACAGCATTTTAGTGCTCTATAGGACCATATTGAGACATGTCCAGAATCTCCCCGGGGTTTTCGGTGAGAATTTGCGAATCGCAGTGCGAACTGAGTTCAAAAGTCATCGGAACCTCAAAGGTGAGGGCTTGAAGAAGAGTATACTCAAGGGTTACGATCTTGAGAAGAGATTGCATGGCTATTTCAATGGAAAAGTGGATCAAGACACAATAGAGAGCATCATCTCAAAGTACCAGCTAAGAAGTCATCGTAGAGCGACAACTTTGCGTGTGAAGAACAAGCCATCGGTGGTGGACTCATATCCAAAGGTACACCAGGATGAGCTTCGACAGCGGCAAAGGGACCAAAGACTCGAAGGGCTTATTAACAAACTCGTCATTTCCGACCAGCTCAAGTCCAAAATTCCTCATAAAACAGAGCTCGACCCACACTATGTGAAGCAGATCTACGGCAGAAAGGTGATCAACATGAAGGCCAGTCAACGGTTCAGGAAGCTCTTGCAGATCTACGGCCCTGGTTCTACGCCCTATGAGCCGAAGTATATATACAATTTCACCGACAAAGCCACGTTACTATCATTGAAAGTGCCCAATGGCCGATTCAAAGAGATTGATAACGACCTTTACAAGCACATCCAGAGCTATATCAAGTACCAGGACGACTGTGAAAGGCTTGACAGGTACTGGGAAGAGACTTCTCGCTGGCTGGAACTGGAAGACGGCTGGGAGAAGTCGCTTGGAGTTGCCAATGGTGTCAAATATGTAGACCTGTTAGAACTAAACCGTCGGGAGTTGGATAGAGCGCAGGATTTCAGATTGAACAACTCTGCCAAGTTCCATAATAGGAAAGTCATGTATTTGAGGAGCAAGATGAGACCCTTGATGGGGGAGCACCATGCCAAGATGCATCAAAATTTCATGGAAATGATGAATCACATTTCAAAGAACCATGTCAGTGAGTATAACGACTATTCCAACAGTCTCATGTATATATTGAACAGATATGGTTTTGAGGGGAAAGCGAAGTTCAACTACGATGATTTTACAGAGAAATTGGACCCTGCCGAGTTTGAATGGACGGTAAAGGAAGTTCCAAGACCCCTGACAGATAGCCATTCACAAAACACCCCAAAGTAGTGCACTACACGATAACACACGTACAAAATAGTACACTTATAAGAGATGCATCACATTAAATAGTCATTATTCAGCCATTTGTCAATTTTTGATCACGTATCCTTCCACCTGCTTACCGCGTATTGTAGAATCGTCAATCTCATCCAATCCGTAACCGTCTTGCACCATCATCTCGCCCACTGGAGGCTCTATATCGGTGTTCTCTACAATCTCGAAATCCTTGATCAAGCCTGCCAATTCGTCATTTCTGCTGTCAATGCCATCTATTGATAGACTTCTCATGCTCTCGATGACGTTGAGCATCGTCTTATCCTTGTTTTTCGAGTGGTTTATCTCCTCGAGCAAATCGTCTAGAAAGATGATATTCTCTGGTATCTGGAACAACTCTGTTCTCAAGAAGATCGCCTCGGTGGTGAGTTGCCTCTTGAAGAACTCGTTGCTTTGGTAGTGTAGTTTGCTGCAATACGAGTTGTTGTAATATCCGTCCAAAAATCTCAATTTCGTCTTGTTGTTGTTGTTAGATTTGATCTTGGCTGGATCGTAATTCCCACATAATGGGTAAGCACAGTAGTGGTTGATGATTCTTTCGTTGCACAACTCGTCATACGCGTCAGCGTTGAAAATACTGGCCAATAACTTCATCCCGTTCTTGTCCGTGTAATTCTCCATCAAAATCTCCACTATTATCAACACCAACCCGTTAGACTGGGCTGGCGTTAAAAGATGGGTCTTTGCATTCTTAACAGTGAGAATATATGGTTCTAAGGCCGGGTATAGTGATTCCACCGTGACTAGACTGTCTTGTTCTTGTGAAATCGCAGATAACATTGTTGTAGGGTGTTGGTAGAGTGTTTTTGTCTGCTCTGGGGCCTGTTTTCGCCTTTTTATCGTGTTGTTCTTGGTTATTCGTGATTTGGTACCTGATCTTTAGTGGTCAAAACTGATCGCCTCGGAGATTTTTTCCTACCCACTAGGAGAGATTTTGATCTAATATGATTTAATACTCTGAGTACATTACTGACACTTCGGTCTGCTGGCATTGGTCGGCGAGAAAAGATAATGCTGATTACAGCGTCATGGAGTGGGATGTCATCCACTATCTCAACCAACTTTGATTTTCAAGAAAATTCATTATGCACTCGATTATTCCTAATATATATATTTTATAACCTATATCAACCTCTTCTCCTGGGCAAGAATACGGAGTGCTAACTTCCTGCTGAAAAACCTCACATAAGCCAAATTTCCACCTGAATACCAGAAATTCTCATGTCCAGAGTCAGTAAACACTCCCTTGAGCTCGCCTTCGTCGTCCAATCCCCAAACGTCTGTCAACTTAGCAGCCATTTCATCTCCAAAGATTCTCTGAGCCGTGGTTTTCATGTTTTTGTAACCTGTAGCCAACACCACGACTTTGACGTTCTCGATCTTGGTACCGTCTGTCAATTCGAGTCCGTTTTCAAAGAATCTTTTGATCTCTACTCCGCTTTTCAAATGGATCTTGTCCTCGACGATCAAAGACGAACCCCCAACATCTATATAGTAACCCCCACCTCTACGGGCATATTTACCCTGCAAACCAGTGTACCCGTACCCGGAATCTAAGCCAAAGCCCTTCTTGGTCAATTTGGCAATCATGTCTTTCTCCGCTTCCACAGTGGCTCTGAAACCCTGTTGCTGGATCGAATTCAAGAACGGAATCGGCATAGATTGGGCAATGAGATCGGCAGTCTCAGTTGGTGGACCGTCCTGCGAATAGATACCCTTTGTGTTGATGACAGAGCCCTTGTCGACATTGATAACACAAGTCGTGGATCTTTGAACCATCGTGACGTTGGCTCCTTGCTCATAAAAATCCTGGGCAATATCGTGGGCAGAATTACAAGAACCTACAACCACAGTGTTTTCACCGTTGAACTCGACTCCAGTGGTGTGTTTGGAAGAATGGACTAATTTACCCTTGAAAAGCTCTTCTCCTTCAAAATGTGGCACGTTCAGTTCACCGGAATGACCTGTGGCCATGACAAGATGCTTCGGATTGAGTTTGACAAGCTCACTCGTCCGGTTATCCAAGATCTGGACTTCCCAGGTCTTGATTTTGGCATTGAAAGTGGCTCCGTTCACCTTCTTGTTGGTCCAGTAACTCAATTCCAAAGAGTCAGCATAGGCTTGGAACCAGTCTCCCAATTTGTCCTTTGGTGTGAACACTGGCCAGCTCTCAGGGAATGGCAAATACGGTAAATGGTCTGCCCAGACTGGGTCGTGCAACACCAAGAACGAATAGCGATTTCTCCAGTTATCACCGAGCCTTGGATTCGACTCTATGATCAACGAATCGACTCCCAACATCTTCAATCTGGCAGCTGTTGCTAATCCGCTTTGGCCCCCGCCAACGATCAAAACGAGAGGTTGCTTCCCATCTTCGTAGACGAAATCTTTCTGTCTCTCTTCCAACCAGATCTTTCTACCAACGTTCTGGCCATGATTAACACCCTCCGGTCTGTTGCTGGACAACAGTTCGGGGTAACCATCAAGCTCTTCCAAGGACGTGTACAACGTCAACAGCTTCAAAAAGCCCTTCACAGAAACCAATCTCAAAACTCCTTTACCCTTTCCGAAATGGGTGTCAAAGGTGACATGAACGAGTAAGAATTCCATTGGAGGCTTACCGTCTTTCAGCTCATGAACGGTGACCAATTGAACTCCCTCCTGGTTTCTGTAAACATCAGCAAACCGGTCAATTTTGAAGTTGCTCAACTTGAAAAGTTTCTGCCTCGTTGAAACTTCACTTTGGATTTGGTCGGTGTAATGCCACTGATGGAATTCCCACGACAAAGCCATGTGGTCTTTCCACGACAGGTGAGGAATAATCAACTCGTTCACCAGCCTCGAATCTGTGAACCCGAGATCCAACAGCTGGTTGAACTTTTGCACCCACTCGGCGGCCAAATTCCCCAAATTTCCGTCTTGAAAGACTTCAGGCGCCAGTTCTTCTTCGCCAAAGAATCTCTCATATGGAATATCGTCTTTTACGGCACCATAGGTGGCTGGAGGATGGATTTCATCCACGATGTTGTAAGGTTTCAGAGCAGTCAGTGCAGGCATTGTGTGATAATCTTTTTATTGAATTTGCTAGGCTCCATTTTCCGGTCCTTAAATATGCTTTTTTGACAGGGGTCTCTCGAGATTGGGGGTACCTAACCCCCTTTTCTTAACTAGCATTTGTAGGCTAGAAGGTGCAGAAATTAATTTTTTTTTCACTGATTTTGTGGGGATTGAGGGGTTAGTGGAGCAAAGAGTCGAAGCCCTAATGGCAGCATTCTGATTGGAGGAGGGATATGCATCAGAGATTGCACAGTTTTGATGTAAGGAATGTTACTGTGGATTCGGAAAGAATTGAATATTTTAACCTAGTAAAATATATAGGCAGGCAAAGATTGCCCAAAGTAGTATTTATTGGCTGACCAGTAGTCGACACTAGTGCACTAATTCACTAGTCCAAGGACAAACCCAACAGCTGTCTCTGGGAAGTCGCCTTAGGGTCGAAATATGGAACTTCGGCCAAAGAAGTGACTCTGGTTCCGTGTCTTGCGTTTTGCGGCAAGTGCGCATCGTCTCCGTAGTCAAAGATGGCACGGTGCTGGCTGATACGGTTGTCCCAGATCAGCGAGGTTCCGTAGCCCGGTTTAGAAGGTTTCCAGTTGAAACGGACCTGGATATCGGCGTTGTCTTCGTACAATCTGTACAAATAATCCAACACCAGGGCACTCTCATTTGGCTCTAAACCTACGATTCTTCTGGTCATAGATCTGTTGACAAACAACGACTTCCAGCCAGTAACAGGGTGAACTCTGACCAAAGGATGGGCTCTTTCGATGTTCTTAGCGCCGGCCAATGGGTTCTCTCTGTCAAGGTACAGATGGGCACTGTTGAAGATGGCTTTCTTGCCGTCTAACCATTTCTGGAACAGAGGACTCAATTTATCGTAGGCCAGGTATCCAGAAGCCCAGATGGTGTCACCTCCGACTTCTGGGATGGTGTCGTTGTGCAAATGGGTGATTCCGGCTGGTTGATGCTCGTGGACGAGATCCGTGTGCCAAGAAGTGTTTCTGAAGTTGTTTCTCTTGAAAGTCAAGGCACGACCTGGTTGGAACTTGTTTCTGTAGTGGTTCCAGATAACAGTGACACCTGGCAAACCTGGGACTTGGTGGGCCTGAGGATGTTTTTCAACTTGTCCCCAATATTCACCCAACTCCAACTGCTTCTGTGGCGACAATTTCTGGTCCCTGAAGAAGACAACTACCCTCTCGGCAATCAATCTTGCCAATTCGTCTTTCTGCTGGTCGTTCAAATCGGCCAATTGCAAGCCGACAATCTCCGTTCCGAGGTGCTTTGACAAGTGTCTCACTTCAGTAGCGGCGCTCAACAACAGTTTCTTCTCTGGGTCGGCGTTCTTACCCCTCTCGATGTACTCGAAATCCTCATTTCTGATGGCATAGGCCTCGTCAAGGTAGACAGGTACAAGCTTCACGTCTGGAACTTCCGGGTAACCTTTCGAGATATCGACCCCTGAATCTTCAAATCTCTTGCGCGCAGGTGCAGGCAAAATGGTCAAACCTCTTGGATCTGGTCCGTAGTCGATTCCGGTGACTTCCTCCTTGTGAGTGGCAATGAAGTCGGTCAATTCGTTTTCCACAGTGGTGGTCGTGAGAGATAATGACATTTTGTGTTGGTCGGTGTTCGATTATCAATTATCAATTATCAATTGGCTCGACTGTACTACAATCCAGCAAACTACAGGCTTATATATGCTATCTAGACCGATCCAATCACATAAATGTGTGGAGGGGTTAGTGATAACTCCACAGTTTTTCACCCGGTGCCACCACCCCAGTTTTGTGGGAAAAAAAAAACCAGATAAGGCCGGCTTAAAAGTGTGGATGGAACTGCACTTAGACACCTGGATACTTAGTGTGGGAACCTGTGTGGATACGGAAACCATCCAGAAGACTTCCGGATTTGATTATTAATACAAGAATTCGTTTAGGGCATGAGAAATGGATCCCCTCTGAGGAGAAACAGGGCCAAATCCAGTGGCGTGAAAAATGGCCATCCCTTAGCGCTGACAATGTCCAGTGGCAGCATAGGCAATGAGAACCTGAATATCGACTTGTGGAAGTTGCTCCTGCTAGAATTGAACATCCGCAGTAACAGAGATGAAGAAGACAAGCCAGTGGACCAGCAAGTGCGGAAACGCTTGAGAGATGACGTGTCCATGATCCAGATCTCCAACATTGTGAGGATCCCGGTGTTTTTGGAGCGGTTCATGTGCTTCGGGTTGCTCTTTTGCTTGACGTCATTCTTGACCTTGATAACCATCGTGCCCTTGCGGATCTCCATGAACACCGTGTTGTTGTGCCGCAAGTCGTTCATCTCCAAGCGCCTGGACTACATCAGATTGGACTACAAGATCCTCAAGCGAGACCTGACATATCTCTTGCTCTTGGTGTCGACCTTGTTGGTGCTAAAAGACCTCGACACGTCCAAGATCTACCACACCATCAAGAACGGCACCCTGATCAAATTGTATGTGATGATGGGGATCTTGGAGGTTGCCGACAAGTTGTTGAGCTCTTTGGGCCAGGATTTGTTGAATATCGTGTTCAATTTCCACGCTGACACCTTGAACAGTTCAGAGAACGTGCTAAAGTTGCTCATGGTGCTCGGATTGAGCATCCTATACTTGTCGTGCCATTCCTACGTATTTGTGTACCAAGTGATGTCGTACACGGTAGCGATCAACTCGTACTCGAATGCCTTGTTGACCTTGATCCTCTCTGCACAGTTCAGCGAGTTGAAGTCTTCTGTGTTCAAGAAATTCGAGCGGGAAGGCTTGTTCCAGATAACCTGTGCCGATCTCACCGAGCGGTTCCAGTTGTTCACGATCTTGTTCATCATCTCTTTGAAAAACTTGAACATCGAGAACAACTTGCTGTCTTTGAAACCGAACTCGTGGTACTTGAACTCGTCCAACTATATAAACATCTGGTTTGGGATCATCATGGGCCCGACTTTTGTCGTTATTGGCTCCGAGATCTTGGTCGACTGGTTGAAACACTTGTACATCACCAAGTTCAACAAGATCAAACCGAGCATTTACGACAAATACTTGAAGATCCTTGCGTCTGACTACATGTCGGTGTATAAGCAGCACGCTTCCAATGATGGAGGCCATTTGCACTCTGATGATAACAACTTGGACGGCATTTTCTTGGTCAAAAGAGTCGGATTACCGCTTCTAGCCATGGTGGTGGTGTTTGTAAAAATGTCGATCATCCCCATTTGCCAGTCTTTGGTGGACGAGTTCCGGCAATACGGGATCTTGTTGATCTTGTCGATTTTCATCACCGTGCTCTTTGTCCGATTGGTGCTCTCCTTGTTGTTGTTGAAATGGTCAAATGCAGTGTTGAAGAAACAGAGCAGTGCGGTGTTGCAAGATTTCTTGCCCGGACCTCCGTCGACGTCTTTGGTGGAGATGAACAACCAAGACCGGAGACAGATGTACGATTCAAGTGAGAAAGTGCCCTTGTCGGTGGAGGAGCTGCGGAATCTGAACATCTTGAAGGAAGTGGAGCGGAAAAGGTCCTTGATGAGCGACGAGAACGATGAGGAGAAATACGATAAATTGCATGATGTGAGGCGGTTTGAAATGGCCTCAAAGCGGATCTGGTAGATACAAATAGTCAAGAAGGTTCAAGAACACGAGGAATATGACAATTCGTGACAGCGATGAGATATGTATAATTAATAATACAACATGATGATATAGCTTCAATTTGATATATATTACACTATTAGCAACCATCGAGCTTGTGTTTTGGGAAGGAATAACCGGCTTTCTCCCAAGAAGTCAAGTTGTAGTCCTCATACGCATTGAGATGGTCCTGGATGTAGTCATAAGTCGGGTAATCTTCCGGATCACACGACAACGAGATGGAGTTGTTGGGCTGGTACACTCTGACGTAATCGATACTCATGGTAGAGGGGAACTCGAGCGACGGCCAGTCGATATACGCCCAATTGTTCGAAACCCCAAAGTTCATGATCATGGACATTGGCTCCTTGGCAATACGCCTCCAGCCCACATTCCCATTGGGCAGCAATGCATAGGAATTCATGGTGAAAGTGGGCTCGTCCCCTACAAACCACCGGATATATCCGTCGTCGTTATCGTTCAAGTACTCGTACAGATACTTCTGGAACCTGCCACCGGTCTTCTCGTACCACGTGGTGTTTAGCACCGTCGTCAGCGAGATGGCCTGCTGGAACGGACCTCCGGCATAGGTGTTCATCGAGGTGATGGACTTGTTGTGGATCTCGATAAAGTTGTAGTCCGGGATGTACCAGATGTCCATTGGAGCGATCTGCACCGATTGCGACAGCACTCCGATCTTCAGATGGGTGTCCAGTTCCACCTCGATGATATCGATCTCCGGGGCACCGCGGGCAGTGCCCGGATTGGGATGGTCCTCGCCGGAACAGGTGCACACGTTCAACTTCTGGCCCGGGAGGTACGAAATCCCGTCCGGGGAGGACTGGTTGGGCGTGATCCCGGCATCACACGAGTCGTACGAATACGGCCAGGTGCCCTCCGTGGTGGCCATGTACCCCGCTCTGCCGATGTTCCCCATGGACCACAACCCGGGCCAGAGCCCGGAGACGTTGCCCTTGTTGGGAAAACTGGCGCTCACTTCGTAGATCCCCTGCGTGAAGCACATGCGGTTCCAGGAATGCACCATCCCGGACCGGTAGAACAAGTTGTGCTGCTTGATCAGGTCCATCCGGAGTTGCAACGTCCCGTTCAGGGTGGTCACGGCATCCGGATCATACCACTCCAAATCGTTGGTCAGCGCATAGTTTAGGTCTGCAGCATACCAGAACTGGTCATCCCCGTCGTAGAAAGTGCGCCCCTCAGCGTTGAACTCGTCGCTGAACACAAGCGACCACAAGGACCCGTCACGTGCCTCGCGCGTCATGGCACTTTCCGGGGTGTCGGGATCCACCATACTGGTCCGCGCCAGCGACAACTGCGGGTACTCGTAGTCTGTCAACACCGTATACGTCTTTGGAGTCGGTTTGCTGTAGATGGTCACACCGGAATACGTCAATGCGGGGAACACCGCAAACAACAGTATGGCGCCCACAACCAAAAACACAAGTCCCGCTAGTCCGCCCAGCGACCGTTTATCGAGGTGTTTCAAGTCGTACATAAACCTGTTGTTGTCGTATTCCAGGTCCAGAATGGGGTCTGGGTTGTGGAGATAGTCATCTGCCTCTTTTTCTTCAATATGTAGGGGGAAACTCGACAGCGGGTAGCCTCCAAATGGAGACACATCCGGATCTATGGTCAAGAACGGATTTTGTGCCATATTCGGGGTCGGCTGCTCGGAATTGTTATTTGTGACGCTGCCGCCGGGGATCAAGCTCTGTCTCGATGACGACATTGATCTCGTATAAGAGGGGTACCGGTCGTATTCGTTCGGCTTGACGTTTTTCGACGTCATCTCCAACGACGAACTTTCCAGCGGCGAATTCCCGTTATCTTCAAAATTGTTCATCTCATAGTCTCTGGAGTCCTGTACATCTTGGTACCCACTTCCCTCCTGGCCAATGATGTTTTCTCGAGATGTGAATGGATTCGTCAAAGACGAAGAGTCCAAAGATGAACTCGCACTTCTGTTCCCAGTGAGATCTCTGATTGGAGGTGCCATCTGATCACGACGTGTCTGTTTGTACTCACTTGGACACTTGTCGGTTTTTAAATACCACCATTTCTAATTAATACCCAGGGCCAATTTTCGTGCGTATGTGGGGATCCAAGACAATTGGTGTGCCCCTAATTGCATTTTTTTGTATTGTTTTTTGCGTCAGATTTGCCCTTTTCGCCGGATTGGGATTTATCCCATTTCCGCCGTGAAGTGACAGCACAGTTGTAGAGAAGGAACGTGAGCGCACAAGGTAGAGGACACAATAGTTTTGTGGTAGTATCTGCCCTTTTGGATTGTTTAGATTGTTCGGTTTGTTTGTATTGTTTTAGATTGTTTTTAGATACTGTAGTGCGTTTGTTCTGCTGGCACTTGTCACCTGGCTTCACCGTGGCTAGCAAAACGTCGCATGGCAAAGGCGATGTTATGACATAATACGGCAAAGATATCCATGGCATATCATGGCACCATCGCACCATCGCACCGTGGCACAGCGTGGCAGTGACACAATGCCTACACATGGCCAAGTGCTCAGCACTCAGAAAAAATAGTCTTGGTGAAAATCTCCAAGCCCCATCTACCGTTTTGTGTACTTTTTTACATCACTGCGTGTGCCTTAAATTAAATTTCAGGGACAAAACAGTTGACATCTCAAAGCTGACTGGTACCAAAGAACTGGTGATGCTGGATCAATTAAAACAGAAATACGCCACGCTCTGGCTGGAATCCACAAACCACAGACTCACACACGAATTGAGTCTAGGAACGTTGCCCTTGTCCAAACTAAGGCTATACCTCTCCCAAGACTTTAGTTTTTTTGAAATTTTCATCAAACTATTGGCAAGATGTATAAGTCTTGGACCAAACATGGACAACAATATCAGGTTAGGTAAGCAAATGGGATTCATCTGTGCAGACGAGAACAACTATTTTGTAGACTCCATCAAGGAGTTGGAATCAAAAACGCCCTCAGATGACTCTATTGATTACACGTCCCCGTTGGCCTCAGTGGCAGCATATAACGACTACATGACAGAATTGGTATTGAGTCCGCACACGACCTTCGAGGAACTCGTCACTGTTCTCTTTGTCATGGAGCAGGTATACTTGGAATGGGCAAACCGCGGTGCCACTATTGCTCCTGCGGATTTGAGTTGGTTGTACAACGATTGGATCGATTTACATAGGGGGTTAGATTTCGAAGGCTGGTGTGATTTTTTGAAATCTCTAGTAGATGCGTCATTTGCTGATGAAAGGCACAGGGGAAAAATGGAATCGCTGTTCCAGAAGACTTTACAACATGAGTTTAACTTTTTCCAAGACTGCTACAGTATGGGTGGGAATTGATAGCGTAAAATCAGATGAGGCATCATCTGGGATGGTTAAGTGAGGCTTGAGAAATTGAATACACAAAATGATCACGAGCAGATCGACTGAACTATAATTAGCACTGCAAGCTATTGGAAGAAACATGAATGCTGAGGAGCACATCACCACGAAACATCACTCATTCACTCACTCGCTCGCTCGCTCGCTCGCTCACACTTACTCACCCAGTCCCCTAGATTCCTTATCCCCTTTCGGGATATCATCATGCGATTTTTCTAGTGAAAAATAGAGAAAAAAATCATTATAAAAAATTTTAGGTATATAAACGTGATAGGAACATTCGCTCGAGGTAAGGCTGATCAACAATGTCTCTTTCTAGATCTGTGTTCTTCTTCTCGAAGAACACGTCTATATTGACGCTGATCTCGAAACAGAACTTGTTCAACAAAAACTTCTCACTTCACACAAACGTTTCCAAATCAGTAACATCCCCCATCTTGAAATCAACCACTAAGGTTTTTCCAAATATAATCAACATCAACAACAGATCACAATTTATGAGAATCCAAGCAAAGTCGTTCTCGACGATTGGAGCGCGCTTACAATCAACTACTGTTATTCCACAAACTCCAAACGTTGTCGGTGCCACCAACGTGAAGAAATCTAAATGGCCTTTGAACTCACACAAATTTATCGGATATCTCTGTCTCGGGACCTCGGTACTTGTCTTTGGCATAGTTGTTTTAGGCGGTTTGACCAGATTAACCGAATCAGGTTTGAGTATCACAGAATGGGAACCGATCACGGGTCTGATCCCACCGTTGAACCAGCAACAATGGGAAGCTGAGTTTATCAAGTATCAAGATTCACCTGAATTCAAGCAGTTGAACTCCCACATCACCCTCGACGAGTTCAAATTCATTTTCTTCATGGAATGGTCTCACAGATTGTTGGGAAGAACCATCGGAATGGTGTTCGTGTTACCGTCACTCTACTTTATCGCCAGAAAGAAGGTCAGCAAGACAGTGCTGCTCCAGTTGTTGGGTATATGTGCAGGAATAGGATTCCAGGGCTTTATCGGCTGGTGGATGGTGGAAAGTGGCTTGGATGAAGAGCAGTTGGTCGAGAGAAACTCCAAACCAACAGTCTCTCAGTACAGATTGACTGCACATCTTGGAACTCTGTTCCTGATCTATTCTCTGATGGTGTACACCGGATTACAGGTGTTGAGAAATTTCAAAATCATGGAAAACCCAGAGTTGTACGTTGATACTTTCAAAAAAATCAACTCTTCGGCTTTGAAACCTTTCAAGAGAATATCCAAAGTGTTGTTCCTGTTGACTTTTGTCACTGCGATGACAGGTGGATTGGTTGCCGGTTTAGATGCAGGTTTGATCTACAACACTTTCCCACATATGGGGGACGACTACATCCCGTCTAAAAACGAACTTTTCTCTAAAGTGTACTCCAGAACAGGCGCAGACTTATTCTGGAGAAACATGTTGGAAAACCCAACTTTGGTGCAATTGAATCACCGGATAATGGCTTTGACCACTTTTTTCACCATCTTTGGTGCACACATGTACAGCCACAGGATCAAGGCAATAATCCCAAGAAACGCATACATGACATTGAATCTGGCCATGGGAATCGGTATGATTCAGGTCACATTGGGGATCTGTACATTGTTATGGTTAGTTCCTGTGGATTTGGCCGCAGCACACCAGGCTGGTGCTTTAGGATTATTGACATCGATGGTGGTGTTATTGCAGCAGTTGAGAAGACCCACAATGCTGAACATGGTTTTGTTGAAAAGGCATCTTGCCAAAGTTGGTCCGAAGTGATCAGTTCTTGTATATAAAGCAAAGATTTTGCACCCACGACTAGCAAATATCTTGCAGAACACATAACTTGCAAATAGACATGTTTATATTACAACACATAGACAAGGAATGTCTTATATAACACAGCTGGACAACCTCTAATGAGCCTTTTACACAGCAAACAACTAAACAGTTTGCTTCAACCATCTTCAAATAACACACTTTATAGACTATATGCAATAAACATAACACAACATTTACAAACACCCCCAAAAAACCAGGTCGTGCATCTTAGCCCAAAACTCCACTTGAAAAATGAAAAAAACTTCAACAAGTGCTTGCGATAACCACAGACCAGCCGTCGGAGATGTTGTTCTTTTCATTTTTCAAGACGTTAGTCGACCAAGAGGTATGGAAATATCGCGGATTCACGATTCACGACAGATAGTGTCAGGAAACTAGCAAATACTAACTGATTTTGTCACATTATAGGTAACGGTAGAGGTAAGCACATAACATGGAAACGTATCAGCGTCCAAATTACTGACATCAACACAGTTAAAAAATGACATAGAAATCAAAGGCACATTGAAGTCTGTTGACCAGTTTTTGAACTTGAAACTCGATAACATCTCATTGATAAGCGAGACATCCAAGTACCCACATCTCATTCTGGTGAAGTCATTATTCATAAGAGGTTCCACCATACGTTATATACATTTGAACCCAGCCACTGTGGACACCAATTTGTTACAAGATGCTACAAGGAGAGAAGCATTGGCCAACTCGGGAAACAAAATAGGAAGGTAAATCTAGTGTACTATCAATATAATGCTTCTGATGTATTTTTTTTTCAATTATCTATAATTTGGGGGGTCATACACACATTGCAAGCCGAAATCATTCCCAGCTTCTTCCTCTAATCTGTTTCAACTCTTCCAAGGTCTTGACCTTTCCGTTTGTGAAATATCCAGAAGCAATTTTGGCGTCGATCTCCACTCTTGAATCTGGTGGAATCATCTCATCTGGAATAGGAATTCTCTCCAAGATGGGGATACCTTGCTCAACAATGGCATCGTATTTCATGTTGGACATACTCAACATTCTGTCGATCTTGGTGATCCCCAACCAGTGCAACACATCGGGCATCAAATTCTGGAATCTCATGTCTTTTACACCGGCAATACACTCAGTTCTGTGGAAATACTCGTCGGCTCTGTCTCCAAAGGTCTTTCTGGCGTTGTACACCAAATACTTGGTCACTTCACCCAAGGCTCTTCCCTCTTTTCTAAAGTACACGACACAACCAACTCCGCCTTGTTGCGCCTGCTTGGCCAGCTCAACGATACCAAAGATCAAATACGGACGACAGGTACAGAGATCTGAGCCAAAGACATCGGACGAGTTACACTCGTCATGGACTCTCAAGGCCACTTTCTTCTCCGGGTTTGCCAAGTCGTCCGGGTCACCAAAAATATAGGCGGTCAAACCACCAATTGGAGGCAAGAACGTCTTGATATCCGGTCTGGTGATCAATTCCGGGTACATACCGTTGGTGTCTTCAAACAAGGCCTTTCTCAAAGCCAGTTCGGTGATGTTGAATCTCTTGGCGACTCCTGGTAAATACCATACCGGTTCCACGGCGACTTTGACGATTTTCAAGTCACCGTCGCTGTTGATACAGACGTCACCGTCGATTTTCAAGTTGCCCTTTGCAACTTCTTCTCTCAATTCGTACATCTGCAAATGAGCCTTGGTAATCGCGATAGTTGGCTTGATTTCGACATTCTCTATGTCGGCCAAGTCTGCAAACAACCACGGAGCCAAATGGCCAAAAGCGTCCATGGAGACAATCTTTTCAGCACCTGCCCACTGTGGTTTTGGTTTGAACTCGTGTGGAGGCTCGGAACCGGAGTAATCAGCCTTGTGGTTTGGATCCAAATTGTCCGAGGCAACAGCCAAGGCATGGTAAATGGAGTAAGGGCCGCCGTGGGATCCAATGGTGTTGTGTTTTACCAAACCATCCCCTCTTCTAGATGCCACTACTGGACCTCTGACGTGTGGATCAGAAGCACCGAATTCCAACGGAATCGTCTTCAAATCCGAGTCATACGAGTTTGTAGTCAATCTGACCAGTGCTGGGAACTCTTCTAATCCCAAAGGAGTCTCGCCTTTGAGCAGAATTCCATGGGCGTGTGTGTGGTTTAAGCAATCGCTCAGGGGGTAAGAACTAACTGCAGCTGGAGCCATTTTTAGTTGATCAAGTTATGAATACGTAAGATACGATGGTCAGTTCAATGATTCGATACAAGGATTCCAAGCCCAATTTATATCAACCATCGTGGGCCCGTGTTATCCCAGTGTCATCTCTAGCATGCACATTGATAAGAATATTTCCTGATTAGCTCAATAGGGAAAAAATGACATCTCCGGCGCGCCGCCGGTGTGCGACGGGCTGGGGTTTTGTATTGTTTTTTTGTGTGGTTTGCACGACTTTGTGCCGATGATCTTGTTAAACCGTCGGTGATGGTATACACATCTATAAGCACTGATATACACACCTTTGAGCACCCGTCGGTGATTTTATACACTTTGTTCGACCGTTGGAGTTTCAATAGCCGATTCAGGGGTTTCCTGTTCCAGTTCTGGTTCCAGTTCTGGTTCCAGTTTTGGTTCCAGTTTTGGTTCCAGTTTTGGTTCCAGTTTTGGTTCTTCCAGTTTCTTCTTGTACTCTTCATTCTTGTCCGTTTCAACTCCATAGATCCTGTACAACAACTCATAGGTCTCCTGCTTGCTCACCATCAAGTTGGCATTGGATTTGCCCTTCCATAAGGGCAAGAACAAATCTTCTTCATGCTCGCCTCTCTTGACACTGATGAAACAACATCCTTCTTCAACGTCTTTGATCTTGGAAATGAACTCTGGATCCAAGTCTCTCTCGGCCAATTTCCCGAGATTTGGAAACAGTTCTTGCAACAACACTTTCAAGACATCCAAATTACAGTTGAAGATCCTCTTTGGAGACAAAAACTGCTTGAGCAATCCGACACTCTCGTTCTGAGCTCTCCATGGACACTGAGTCTCGGCATCGGTTCTCTGTGTCACAAACAACTTGGTTCCGGTGTGCACAATCTTCAACTTGCTCTCGTTGTTCAGGATCAACTTCTTGATCCCAGGTGACACATAGTAGATCGTTCTCAACGGTTCTCCAGTGGCATTTCTGACAAGTGTCGAATCTTTTGGAAATTCGTCTTTGACGTCATAAAAGTTCCAACACTTTTCCAACAGCTCGTGTTTTGGGTCCAAAAAGATAAACGGTTCCTCATTGGCATCTCTCGGCAACTTTTCCTTCTTCTGGACAACCCGTTTCACCAGTTCACCGTTCTCTTCCTTGGTCTTTTTGACCAGTTCTTCGTCTTCAGCTTCAGCAGGTCTCTTCTTGGTATCTTTACCGATTTTCTCAAAAACAGTGATGAAAAATCCTCCAGTGTTTTGTAAATGTGGATACACTCTCATACAGTTCTCCAAGTTGAAACTTTTGGCTTCTTCTTCAGTTGGAGGGAAACAACTTCTAGGAATTGTGTCCGATGACTCCACCAATTCCATAGTCTTGTCAAACACCTTCCAGTCGCTGACACCTTGTCTTCTGACCAAATTTGGCAACAAGTCGTCACAGTTAACCACTCTGATCTGGTCGCCCCATTTCCGCAAAGCGGCAGCTACAATTGCCTCATTTTCAATAGGAGAAAGCGAACATGTAGAGTAAACCAATCTTCCTCCGTCTTTCAACAACTGCAAACCTCTGTTCAAGATGTTCAATTGCAACGGGTGCAATCCTAAAGCGTCTCCCGGGCCCCATTTAGACCAAACAGTGATGTTCTTTCTCAAGGTTCCGTCACCTGAACATGGAACGTCACACAAGATCCTGTCAAACTTCAAAAAGTCCTCATTTGGACCCAATCTCACCTTTGGGAACATCTGAGCATCGTGGTTCACCACGACGAAATTGGCAGAGTTCAATCTCTTGATCTGGTGCACCAACATGTGTGATCTCTTGTAGTCCGAGTCGTTGGCAATGACAAACCCGGTAGGTGGCTTCCCGTCTGGAGTAGAGTGCAAGGACTCGATCAACTGGGCTGTCTTAGAACCCGGAGCCGCACACATGTCCAAAACGTGGTGTTCGGGCTTCACATCCATGACCAAAGGTGGGATCATCGAAACTGCCTCTTGTCTAGAGATGTTTCCCACTTCGGTCTCGATGACCAAAAATCTCTGTGTCTTTGCGAATAACTCGTTCTTTCTGATCACGTTCTTCGGTAAATCGATTTGCCATCCTAATGAGTCGGGGTACCATGGCAAATTTTTTGGGGGTTTGTAGTCTTCTACATCGGTCAATTTCAAGTCTTGTAACGTCGGTAAATGTTTCTGTGTGAAGATGGTTCTAATTTCGTCTGCGTGTTTTCTTGAACCGGTGATTCTGAATGTCAAAGGTAAATGACTTTGGAAATGCGTCTTGAAAGTGTCCCATTCGTCTTCAGGTATCAACCCCTGTTGTTTGTAGTAAGATTCCCATTTGGCATTTTCCTTAGGGGTCTCTTTCCAGTCGGTACGGTCATCGTTTCCGTTTCCGTTTCCCCGCTTACCGAACCTGTTGTTCTGTCTTCTTCCGCCTCTTTTCCCTCTACCCATATTGGCTCTCAAGGTCTTTAAAATATGCGATATCTTGCAATATGCTTTAACGCTACCATCAAATGAGTGAAAAATTTACAAAAAAATTTTTGCTTCCAGATGAGGTTTCCTAAAATGGGGCTACTGGGGCTGCCATCGGGTCTAATGATTCTGAGCAATTGACCCGCTAAAGAGTGACAGCCAGAGCAATTCTGGTACAATTCTGGTACACCGACCGGTTTTCCAAATGGGGTCTTCAGTGCCAAGACGCAGTAATCAAGTGATTCTGCTCATCTACAGCTAGTTGATCAAGTATTCAATTAAAAATATATACTAAGACGTTTATTTCTTCTCAGCAGATTCAGCCTTCTTCTCAGAGTCCAAGTATGAGCCGACACCGAACTTGTCAGCGTATTGCTTGACTGTGGCATTGGATTCGGCCTTATCAACGTAACCCTCCAATTTTTCTTCACCACCGACTTTGTCAGCGTACTTCTTGAAGTTTTCTTCTCCAACGGCAGATTTAGCTTGGTCTAATAATCCCATTTTGTATGTTTGTGTTTAGATGATATAATTGAGTGAACAATTTCAACTGCGACCAGCACAGGTATTTATACCGCTCCAGGGAGGCAATCTGGAATTTAAAACAATCACAATAGATTTAACCATAACCTTTATCTGACGTTACCCTGACTTTCGTGCCTTGAACACTACATAGTGGAGTAATACACATACAGAAAAAACCACATTACATACGTGCAACATACAAATTTCAGGTTGTATTTGGTGTTTTAGAGGTGCATAATTGAGAGCGAGCGTTTTGATACGACAAATTCCATGCTACTGAATTTCACACCCACTAATCAAGACAGGGCAGTCGTGACCTGTCCAATGCGGTGGCCTTATTGAATTTGATCTAATTCACGTTATCTACATCTTATTGTGGTTATTAACACTTCAAACATGAAATTGTCTTAGCACCATATTCCAATTTGGGCCAAATCCTTTCCAATTCCATAATCGCGGGTTTGTCAGTGTGTTTAAGCGGATCATCGTTCGTGGTCTGTATATTCAAGCCTCAATGGTTTGAAATTTGAGGTCAAGTGGTCCCTCAGCATTCATATTAATTACGTCATCGTATTTCCAAAAGGTAGTGCATGAAATGGCAGGAAGTTTTATTGGGTGGTTTTGTACATGGTGCACTACCATGTTTGAGGCGGCTCTTCTCACCACTACCTGTTACATGTGGCACTAACCACTACGTGGCACGTAGCGGTGCCACTAAACCTACGCAGGCATAACCTCAGAGTCTAAAACTTTTAACGTCCTTAATCGCTATACTGAACCGTACTGCTCACTTCTAGAACCATTTGTAACCAAACCTGCACCTTCACCGAACGTGGTATCACTGTCGCTATCGCTGTCCATGGAGCTTTCATTGTAGATGAAAAATTGTAAAAAGATGACGAAATCCAAGAACAAAGTGCCCAAACTTCCTGCGAGCCATGAACTGTTTATTATCAAGTAAGTCTTGGATGTGTTGACCGATAAGATACTGACGACATAAGTCAAATTACCCAAACATGCAAATAAGAAGAACATGAACGAAATCCCGTCACACGATTTTCTTTTGAAATTCAACAAGATCTGTGGAACTCTGGATCCGAGATACAAAACGGCACATAACCATCCAAAGAATTGGGCCAATGGGTCAAAGACCAAATGCGAGTCTCCTTCATCTCCATCTCCTCCATGATGTTTCTTATCACCTCTATTACTGATGTAGTACCCTGCAATTCCAGATATCAACACCAATAACACCATCAATGAGTTATAAAAGATCAGTCTTGAGTTACTCTTCAAGTTGAAATCTTCCCCATTGGTGTCTATAAAGCTTCTCATATCTTCCTCATTGCTATAGATATCGACTTCATCGTCATCTTCTTCGTCTTCTTCATTGCTCAAGACATTTTCCAACAAATTGTCGTGCTCATTCAAAGGATTGGCAGGACTCAAATGGATCGGATCCACTTTCCTGTGGTCACCGTATATTAAGCATTGCCATAACAATACCACATCTGCCAACGTATAATATATGGCCAAGATGGTCATAGTGGGTAAAACCCCTTGTAAAATTGCACCCAAGACATTGAAAACATCTCCTGCTAACCATAATATCACAAATAATAACGATAATCCTTCAGATGACTTTCTGATGAAATTTTCGTAAATCTGAGGTGCAAACACTATTATCCAGCACGCCAACGATATAGAACCTGTGATTCCACTGACGGCTTGAGCGTCTATTCCCAACGGTGGTGGTGGCGCCATAATCGATGCGTTTGTCCGGATACTTTGCCTAAATCACAAGATATTCTAGACTCTATTGTGTCGGCGCTTGACTATTGCTTCGTTTGTTGAACTTTTTTACAAATTTTTTCACTTCTGCTCAGTTTTGACGGTGCGCAAAAAGTGACTACTGGGGATTTAGATAGCTTGAGATGGATAAGATAGATATTATAAAAATGGATAGCACAATGTTGGAGCCACTGTATAAAAATGGATAGCAAAGCCATAGCACATGCTAGCAGCAAGATTTGCTCAAGTAAACAGTAATGTTATAGTATAAATTCCGTGGCACAGGTGTATATAGAAAGAAAGATCCAAGAGTTTTAAAGAGTGGAGAAATTTACAATTCTTTCTTCTCAGTGGTGGATGTGGATGTGGAAGGAGCAGCTCTCTTGACCAAGTCGTATTTTCCGACAAACTTGATCTTGCTCTTCAAGATAGACCACAGTTTCTTGATCTGTACTGGGACAGAAGGATGACTGAGAAGCCCGTCGATTTGAACCTCCAATTGGCTGAAATAACCCCTCACATAGATGGAATTCATGTATCTCAACTTGATGAACAAAGCATAGATCAACACGTTGATCCAGTTTCCCCAAAAGTACAAAGATTTGACCACGACAATGGCAAAGTTGACGATCTCAATCAAAGATGATACTCTGATCAATCTTTCGTTGTAAGTGGTGACAAATTTGTCGATCGAGGCACCAACCTTGTTCAACAAAGCCACTTTCAGAGTGAATGCGTCTTTCAAGATCGGTAAGATCAAAGATCTGAAGTAGTTCAACGAGTGGAAAATGGCAAAGATCAAAAACGGTAAAATACTCAAAGAGTAGATGAATGGACTCAAGAATAACAACCCCAGAATGACAAAATACTGGAAATTATCATCGTGGATCAACTTTCCTATTTGGAAAGATGAATAAGTCTGATATAAAATGATCCCAAAACTCTCCAAGACAGAAAGGTACAACAATCTGTAGGAAACAGCATTGAACCAAGAGGTGTGGAAAAATCTGTATGACAAGAGGTACAGTACACCTGCATAGATCGTGGTCAAATGACCTGCAAACCAGGCAAATTGAGTTGTCTATCAATAGGGTTTGTCGTTAGTATTGTTCAGGATCTGATTCAAATCAAATTCTACTCACCTTGATCAATTCGGTCACTTGAGTGGATACCGATTTCGAAGATTTGATATGAGATGTGGCATTATTGACGCTGGCATCCGTTCCCGGTGCTGTGTCGGCGGTTTTTTGATCTTTTTTCAATGGAGTAGATGTGCTCATCGTTGATGTTCAAGTTGAATTGAATTGAGTTGAATAGAGTCCTGTTGAAAACGGATACCTCCAGGTTTAAATATGAAATTCTGCTTCTATTACACACTTGCTTCCTTGTGATTTTGTTAATTTTTTTTTACTTTTTCGCTCTAATTTGCAGCTACTCTAACCCCTGTTCTTTGTCATAAAGCAAATACAGATCAGCAGCAATTTATAGTAATAATTACAAAGATATGTGTATTGAATAGATTTATGTATTGAGTAAAATTGGAGATAAAAATCTAAATACCTCTCATGAAACCTTTACGTGTCTTCTGTTGAGTCTGGGATGAAGACGATTCTTGACGGGTACGTTGCTGTAATTCCAAGCTTCTCTTCTTATCTTCCAACAGTTTGATGTTCAAGGATAATTTATCCTTCATCTCTTTGTGTTTGGAGAACAATTCGCTTTCTTGGTTTTGTAATTTCTTCTCCTTAGCAGTGACTTTACTCTGGAAAATATTTTTCAAATCTGCCTCCATCTTTGCCAATTTGGCCTCGTGTAACACTCTTTCTTCTTCTTGTCTTGTAGATGGATCAAATTCTCTAAATACAGAATTATCCTGTTGAATACCCAAACTCTTCAACTTGTCAGATCTGTAGTTCTCATACAAGTTTTTGGATGTGGTTTCTTGTAATTCACCCATGAAATTTCTGATCAACAATTGACGTAATTTGATGAAATCACAGTGGTTTTCATTTTCAACTTCAATTGTACCCCATGGATAACTACGTCCTCTGACTTTCCTGCCATCTGGTGTTGTCACTTCTACAGTGGAACCAACAATGGCAAATGGAACTTTCGACATGATATCCTGTGTGTTCAATATGGTTTCATCGTCATCAACCTCGTACTGCGGTGGAGAGAAAATCTTGATCCCTTGGTTATTGATGTCGTCGGTGATTCTTTGCTTAAATTCGTAGATCTCCTCCTCGGTCAAAGTGTCGGATTTGGCGATAACTGGAACCAAATTGACCTTTTCGTGTACTTCTTTCATCAATTTGATATCCAAAGGTTTCAAAGAATGCCCAGTTGGTTCTATGAAATAGATCAAGGCATGTACTCTGTTATCGATGATGGTCTGTCTGTTGACCTTGTTTTCAGCCTCTAAATAGGTATTGAATCTGGTTTCAATTTCGTCAACAATCGGTTTCCAAGAATTGACATTGTTCACCAGGGAACCGAATCCTGGGGCATCGATTATGGTCAAATGTAATTTGACTCCATTTTCTTCAATATCTGCGGAAACCGTCTCAATGTTGACATCTGTGGTGATCAATGCCTCGGTCGATTGTGATTGGATTGGTTCCAGATCGACTTCTGGGTACAAAGATCTGTTGAACAATGTGTTGATCAAAGTGGATTTACCCAATCCATTTTCACCAACCACCATCAAGTTCAAATTGAAACCTCTTCTTATCGATTTTCTGTGCCATTGTTTTGGTAAATTGGAAAAACCGACATAGTTTTGTAATTTACGGCGGATAATCTTGAAATCCTGTGCTGGCGCCTTTTGTTCTTCAATCTCGGTTACTGGCGTGTTCAAATCGGTCAGTTCTTTTGGCTGTGTGACGATATCGTCTGGAGTCGTGCTGGCTTCCAAAGATTCTCCGGATTCGGCGAATTCTTCCTCTTTTGTCACAGCCGGCTGGCTTGGGATCTCTGAATTGACTTGTTTTGTCAGTACGGGCGCGCTAAAATGCTCTTCTATAGACTTTACTCACCTTCACTCATTGTGTTCGGATGTTATATCTTGAATTCCGAGTACTCTTTAACACTGCGGTGTCAATTTGATTCGATCAGATCACTTGATATCGATCGACTCCAAATGGTTCTCCTTGTTTTGATCAATTGATTTCAGTTTGTTTAATTTTTTCTTCCATTTTTTCTACAACAATGTGTTGGTTTTTGTGACGCGTCGGCCACGGCAGCCCTGAAGTTGTTACCGGATTGGGTTGTTGGGGCTGCACGACCATTATTTACAAAAATCGATTTTCGTGTGGCCAGGACCTAATGATTGTTGGATCAAGTAAACAGAACGTAAACGCCCCAGAAAATGGCATATTCAGATGAGATCAATGCATTGATCAACGACGCGTCCAAGTTATACGCGTCCAAAAATTATGAACTCGCGTCGCTGAAATACGGTGAGGCGTGTGAAAAGTTCTCTGAGGGAAACGATGGTGAAGAAGATATCGAGTTGCTCTTCTTGTACGGGAAGGCGTTGTTCCAGAACGGGGTATCAAAGTCCGAGGCATTTGGCGGTGCAGGATCTGGAAGCGCTGAGCCGCAGGGCCAAGAACTGGACGAGCCGGTGGAGGACGGTGATAATTTCCAGTTCAACGAGACTTTGGCAGAGGAAGAAGACGATGCAGGGCCAGAAAGGGACGTTGAGCAAGAGCAAGATCAGGATCAAGATCAAGATCCAGAGCAAGAACAGGAACAAGAAGACGAAGAAAATGAAGAGGAACAGACAGATTTCGAGTTGCTGTGGGATATACTAGACTTGACGAGATCTTTGATTGAAAACAAGCTCCAGGAGTTCAAAGAAGGCGATATCCCAGTTGAAACACCTTTAATCTCCGCCGATAGTGACAAATCCGTTTTGCCACCATACACAGTGTTATTGGAGAAACTTTCAGAGACCTATGACTTGTTAGGCGAAGTGTCTTTAGAGCTGGAAAACTTCAAGCAGGCATCACAAGATTTTGCCCAATCGTTGGAATTGAGACAAACATTGTACCACTCAAAGTCACAGGCCATTTCAGAGAGTCATTACAAGTTGTCATTGGCATGGGAATTCTGTATCGACGATCCAGAATCTAGACCAAATGCTGCAGAACATATGGAGAAGGCTCTTGTCATTGTGAAAGCTCAGCTGGAACCTGACCAAGAGTTGATCAAAGATTTGGAAACAAGACTTGTAGATTTGAAGAAAGATCCGGCCGAGGAATTGCAGGCGGAAAAGGAGAGAATTATAAAGGGAATCTTGGGTGAGAAAGTGGAAGATGACCAGCCAGCTGCATCAGTATCTGCCTCTGCTCAACCTCTGGTGAACGATTTGACCAATATGGTGGTCAAGAAGAAGAGAAAGTCCACCAACAAGATCGCTTCAGGCAAAAAAGTCCAAAAACAGTAATGATTTGTTGAATAGTGTAACAATGTGTATTTCTTTATCCATTTCTACAGCTATTTCACACCTATTTTTACCCCTATTTCTACATCTCTCCATCACACCTCTAACCGTAACTGATGATCATCTCGAAAAAATCTGAAAAAATTTCAGATTTTTATTTTCAGATGGACTGATTTTTTTAGCTGGTATTTGATAACCAGATCTCATTGTTTATCACCTTAATCTCACAAACAAGATCCGCTATCATGGTGGCAGAAACTGCAAAGAGACCAGCAACTGAGCTGGACCATTCAGTGAAAAAGCTGGACAATTCCGGCCAAAATTCGCAGCCAGAAGCGATGGAAACGATCAAATCGTACTTCAGCGGTAAGATATTTGACCAGGCATTTGGCGACAATTTGAAGCAGGAAATCCAGGAATCACGGCCGTATAGATGGGGAACCATCACAGAACTTATGAATGACGACTTGCTCCGGTCGGTGCGCAAGGAAATCCTCTCGGAGATCCATTTCACAAAGAAGGAGACCGATATTTACAAGGTGTACCAGAGTGGGGACTTGGCCAACTTATCTGGGCTCAACTGGGACGATTTGTCCCGTTTGCCATCATTATACAAGTTGAGATCGCTGATCTACTCTCAGGAATTCCGGGACTTCATTTCTCACGTGACAGGCTGTGGGGAATTGAGTGGAGTCAAAACCGATATGTCTGTGAACACTTACACCAAAGGCTGTCATTTGTTGACGCACGACGACGTCATTGGATCCAGAAGAGTCAGTTTTATCTTGTACTTACCAGAGCCAGACAGATTGTGGAAACCTCATTATGGAGGGTCGTTGCGGTTGTTCGATTCCATAGTGCCTAATGTGCCAAAACCTGATTTCCATTGTAAATTGACACCGCAGTTCAACCAGATTGCATTTTTCACTGTACAGCCGGGGCTCTCGTTCCACGATGTCGAGGAAGTGCGGGTTGATAAGCAGAGATTGTCGATCCAAGGCTGGTTTCACATCCCCCAGAAGGGCGAAGAGGGCTTCATTCCTGGAGAGCAAGAGAGAACTGAGGCCAAGAGTACATTACAACAGTTGGAGTCCAAAGAGTTAAAAGAGTACGACTTTCCAAAGATGATTAGAAACGATATTAACGGTGATGAGATGAAGATTTACCAAGATTTGGACAATTTGACCTTAACACTGCACGATTTGGACTATTTGTCCAGATTTATGAACAAGAATTTGTTGACCGATGAGTCAATCACGAGATTAAACGATATTTTTGCAGAAGAATCTGTCGTGGATGTCCACCAGTTCTTGAACGATGAGTATGCGCAGATGTTGATGCAATTGGTGAAGCATTTCGAGTTGAACGAGTTCCCAAAGATGCCCACGACACAGGCAGAAGTGCAACATCCTTGGAAACAGTCAATTCCTCCACATAAACAGAAGTTTTTGTACATTGACGGCGCCCAAGAGCAGGAGATAGGCACTTCCGAATCGATATATGACGTGAATAACGTGTTGCCGCAAGAACTCCCCAATTTCAGCTTATTGGCGAAGCTTATAGAGTCGAAGATGGTTTTGAACCAGCCAGGAAGTGCTGACAATGATTCTGGCGCAGAATTGACGTCAAAATTCTGCCAGTTGGCTGCTTTCTTGAAATCGATCTCGTTCAGGAAATGGCTCGTGTCGGTGACTGGTTTGGTAGTAGTGAAAGACCAGATCTTGGTGAGACGGTTCCGGCCCGGCCAGGATTTCATCTTGGCGACACAACTAGACAAACTGCTGGACCCCGGGATCTTGGACTCTGTTTTAGAAGCCACTTTGAATTTGACACCATCTAAAGGCTGGGAGTCTGGTGAACTAGGTGGCTACGAGTTGTGCATGTTGGTGGACGAAGACGAGAAGGACAATGATCTGGCTATTTACAAGAAGATCGAAAACGACGATAGCCTCTTATACACTTCCCAGGCATGCTGGAACAAGTTCAGTCTCATGCTCAGAGACCCTAATGTGTTGAAGTTCATCAAGTACGTGTCTTTCAATGCCCACGGGTCCAGATTTGACATCAACTGCCAGTGGAACTGTCAAGATGAATGAGTGTGTGTAGCTGTATAGCCTAATTAGGAACTTTTGTGTCCTTGTTCACGACCCCGGCTTCCCCTTTTAGTGATGGATTCGCATTTTGTGCTCTTCTGCACGACCGCTGCTTTGCCCCTTGGTGATAATTTCGCATTTTTCATGCAAATCGGGATTGTAGGGCATCGACAATGGTCAAAGACACCGAGTACTACGATCTCTTGGGCGTTGCCCCGGACGCGTCCGACGCAGATATCAAGAAACTGTACCGGAAACTGGCGTTGAAATACCATCCGGACAAGAATCCAGGCGAAGATGCCCAGTCCAAGTTTCAAGAGATTGGACAACTGTACCAAGTGTTGAAAGATCCCAGCTTGAGAAAGAACTACGACGAGTTCGGAAAGGAGAGCTCGGTTCCGGAAGAAGGTTTTGAAGATCCTTCCGAGTTCTTTGCGATGGTTTTCGGCGGGGAATCGTTCCAAGAGTGGATTGGAGAATTGACGATGATGAAGGATTTGACAGCGGCAAGCGAGATTTTCGAAGAGGAAGAGGCCAAAGAAGAGGCCGCGGGTGTCAAGACCGATTCACCGGTCAATGATGCCACAGATCTCGCCCACACCACCGAGGGCACCACCACAACTACTGATAATTCTACACCACTGAAAGGTGATCTGGTAGATATCAAGAAGAAGATCAGTGCCGAACAGAGACAGAAGTTGATCCTGTTGAGAGAGGAGCAGAAACTGGCCAAACTGAAAAAGGTACAAGATTTGGCTGAGAAATTGTTGTCCAGAGTGAACTACCTCATTGACAGTTCCAGTGGAAAAGATATCAACGAACAATTGTTGGCCAATTTCAAGACCCAATTGTCGAAGGAAATCGACGATATGAAGATGCAATCGTTTGGGATCCAGATATTGCATCTCATGGGTAAAACGTACATCTTCAAAGCCTCGGGATTCATCAAATCTCAAAAGGCTTTGACCGGTAAATTCTCCAAATTTTTCACCTCTGTCAAGCAAAAGACCACCAGTGCAAAGAGTTATATCGACATCTTGTCGTCGGCTATCGATGCCAAATCGACATTGGAAGATTACTCAAAGTTCCAAGAAGAAGAACTCGACGACTATCAGAGACTGGAGATGGAACGGACCATGACGGGTAAAGTGTTGGCCACGGCATGGTCTTCTTCCAAGTACGAAATATCGTCAACTTTGAACAAAGTGTGTGACAAAGTGTTGAACGACAAGAGTGTCGATGTTGCCACGAGGTTGATGAGAGCCAAGCTGTTGTTGATCATTGGAAACGAGTTCAAACAGGCTCAGAGAGATCCAGAGGAAGAGCATGAGGCTCAAGTGTTTGAAGAGTTGATGAATGAGGCCAAGGAGAAGAAGGGCAAGAAGGGCAAGAAACTGAACAAGCCTGTTTACGTGTATCTTGATGAAAACGGAGAACCTTTGTACAGTAAAGATGTGCCATCGGCCGAGAAACTGTGAAAAGCGGACAAGATATATTATAAAGTGCTAAGGTTAGCATGATGTTGATACATAGATCACACATTGTACTAAGTAACTGAGAACTAATACTATGACTATAGAGTTTTTTATGTACTTTCGAGAAAGAAACCAATAGGTTACTATAGAGCATTTTATGCACCGGAAGGGAAGATATGACTAGGTCTATTTAACTATAGAGGATATACATTATACTGACCGAAGTAAGAGATCACAAAGCTGTGTCTACGTAACTATATAACACACTTATACACCTCTTTTTGTATGTAAGAACGAGACCAGATTATGTCGGTCTATCTACAGAACACACATCCTCTGGTGGTGATTATCTAGGAATGATATGACATTATCTAAGTAGCTGCATACTCTCTGCTTATCAAGATCATCTATCCAAACACCCCTATCACTTCTCATGTCCCCGAAGACCCAAACATTGCAGCCCATTCGTCAAACTCTTTCAAATTCTCTCTAGACACGGACGGCTTGATAAACTTCAAAGAAGCCTCAAAATCCACCAATGCAATTGGTCTGATCTCACTCTTACTCGTATGAAGCAAACGATCGCCTAACAGTCTCAAAGGTCCCATTGCGGCATCTTTCGCTAACGCAGTGATGTCACTTCCAGAGTACCCGTCGGTGATCTCGATCAACTTCTCGAAATCCGATTCTGTCAACGTGTGCGTCTGGTAACTCAACATCTTGGCAAATTGGGCCTTTCTGGTCTCAAATTCCGGCAATGGGATGTACTGTCTCCTGACAAATCTACGTCTTGCTGCCTCGTCAATGGCCCATGGAAGATTGGTAGCCAGTAACACCAACACACGTTGCAAATCCTCGCCCTGGTCTCTCCCGGCAGCAGCCTTTGTCAAATCAGACCACTGCACCAAGAACTCGTTCTTGATACGTCTAGAAGACTCGTTTTCACCTTCGTTATTTCTCGAAGACAACAACGAATCGATCTCGTCGACAAAGATGATCGAGGGAGCCAATTTCTTCAGCAATTGGAACAACAGCCGCACCAACTTCTCGGATTCCCCGAGGTATTTGGATGTCAAAGAAGACGCAGAGATGGAGAAAAAAGTCGATTTGGACTCCGTGGCCACGGCTCTTGCAAGCATGGTTTTCCCGGTTCCAGGAGGTCCAAATAACAACATACCTCTTGCCGGTTCCCGCAACCCACTGAACAAGTCCGGTCTCAAGAATGGGTACACCACAGTCTCTTTTAAGGAAGATTTGGCACCTTCCAAGCCGGCAATATCTTCCCAATGCACTTCATCTCCGTGCACCACTATCTCATTCAAGATCTGTTTCAGTGCCAATGGGTCTACACCTTTCAATGACATGATCAACTTCAGCTCGTCCATCTTGGAGTCTTCTAGAGTCTCTGTATCTTTCTCTATGGACTCCTCTGAGGTGTCTCCACTGTCAGGGTTCAGTAATACGGGTTTTCTGGCTGCCAGGGGTTGTCTTTTGGCCGGAGATTGCGAGGTCCTTGGTCTCAGTGGAGACTGCGATGGTCTCAGTGGAGATTGCGACGGCCTTTGTCTCTGGGGCTTGTTTTCCTTCAATAGCTGTCTCTCTCGTGGTTTTTGCGGTCTATTGATGACAAAACGAGGGATCTGGGGCTGTTTATACAAGTACGGAGAACTGACAGAAGAAGACGAAGTTGCACCTTGAAGAGCAGGTTTCTTAGTGGGCACCTGTGGCGGCGATTTCACCACTCTCAAATGCAGAAACTCCTCTAAAACGTCATCGGATCTCGACTCCATGCCTCTGTTGAGTCTCGAACTCTGTCCAGAAGACTCCAACAGCTGCAAAGTCTCGTTCCGCGACAACTGTCTCGTGTCAAACGTGCTGAAATCGTCAAAATCGTCCGGATGACTCACTGTAGTGGTGGAATACGACTTGGATTGAGAACCAATACTCTTGGAAGGAGCCCAATTGGACACTTTGTCGTCGGAATTCCACGATAAAGATGCCGCTTTTTGCGCGCTCTGCAGTCCATTCACATTCTTGGGCGTCGTGGAGCCGTTTGCTCTCATGCTCTTCATCATGGGTTTTTTCTTCTGCTGAGAGTACTTCATGGGCTGCGGATTGCTGGATCTCAATGTCGGCACATTTAATCTTCCTGAACCCGTCAAGGTACTAGAAGGTGACTTATTGCTCTGGTAGTTCATAGTGTCCAACCGCAACTGTAGTCTGTCCAAATTGTCGTCACATTTCACCTTGAGGATCATTATCTCGTCCAAGAGGTTGATCTCTTCTGACCCCAAAGATGCAGTCTTTATCTCTTTGTCTAGGGCATCCAATTTGTAACGTAGTGATGTATGGAGCGATTTCCAACCCTGGAGCAGTTCTGAGTACTTCTTGGTCTCTTCTAACGAGAGATAGAGCAACGACGAGTTCGCTATATCGTTGTAGATCTCTGATAACTTGGCAGCTAGTGGCTGCTTATCCTTGCGCCTCGAGAACATGTCTGTCTATAATTGGGTATTGAGGTGATTTGGTAGTAGGTAGTAGCGGAATGTCGTCAATTCGGTGTCTATGGTGAGTATTTTGGTGTTTTTGGGCTGGATTTCGGTCAATTGTGTCTTGTAAAGAAGCGTATCAGAATTAGGGTGACTGGTCAATTTTGTGTAAGAGATATTTCGTTTCCCGGCTGTTGAAATACTCAAACTTGTGAATATTGTTGTTCAGACAGAAGATATGCACTAAATTGGTGTATTCCCCTGACGCTTTTGCCAAAACTAGATCCGGTATCTGTATCCTGGATTAACCGTCGGTCTACAGTGAAACTACGATTTAAAATCCTGAATTTTTCCTCACAATACACAAAAAGCCCAATTGGGAAATTTAGATAGCCCCCAAAGAGCAAAGGCTTATCAGAGGGTAGAGGCAGTGGTTATTAAAGGCCAGGCCATTGGCGAGGCAATATTACTATGCGTTTTCATTTACATGTCTTGATCATACGGGACACAGTGCCATATCACTGGGACACCATATTCTTTATAACCAATGTTCATCTATCCGAATTTGTATCAACAATCTCTACACATTTGGAAGATCCCACCGATCGAAAGAATCAAAACCCCCTAAATTAATAGCGGAGCTAACTCTTCCAACGGTATAACGGGTTTCCATTTTCAACTTCAAAAGAGAGTAAACTCTTCTTCAGACTAAGAATTTGCCAAATTTATTCGGAGGTCAACTTTCTGAAGAAGAGAAGATGAAAAGTTTGAAAATGGAGACGGAGAAAATTTTTTTATCCCCCAAAGGGTCGTGTTTTAGTGATCAAGTTCTGGCGATGAGTTAGGGAAACAAGTACCATGTAAACAGCTGGCTAGGGCTGGCTTGAACCAGTTCTTTCCGTGAGTACTTAAAAATTTGTTCTATCCTCTTCCCCACCAGATATTGTTTCTCAATCACAGATCATTTAATACCTCATTGAGACAAATCAACCTTTGTTCCAATAACCCCCATTCTTGATTTAATACCCGTCTTTTCACGTTTTTTTTCACCCATAATGTAGCGCTTATGCACTGACGTGTCTCGAGAAACTAGACTGAAACGATTCAGAAGAGCATTTTCCACCCACCATGTCACTGCAGAAACCAGCCACGCAAGATGGGACAGCAGGTTTGATGACAAAATCCGCTCTGGGGCTGACAGTATTAATGTTAGGCCAGATTTTCACCAAGATGACCACTTTCACGATTAACCAGATCCTCATAAGGTTCGTCTCGGCTCATATCTTTGGCATCACCAGTTTTATGGAGGTCATCGTGTCGTGTATCTTGTTCTACAGTAGAGAAGGTATCAGATTGACGTGTCAGAGGATCAACGATGACGACAAATCGCTGAAAAAGGCCGATACAATGCAGTTGGTGATAAATCTCAGTATGGTGCCAATCATCATAGGAATACCTGTCGGATTCGTGCTAGTATACACTCAAATGCCCGATATTTCAGCATATGAGTACCACAAGTTATCTGCTGTTCTCTTGTACACATCCTCTGTAGTGGAGCTTGCATCGGAATTTTTCTACAACTTGAACCAGTACAATTTGAACTTCAAGTTGAGAACTAAAGTCGAGAGTACAGCTTTGGTGATAAAATGTGTTGTACATTTTGCTATTGTCATCTTACTACATAGATCAGACTATAAAGATAGCGGTTACTACATATTGGCCTACACGGTGGCCCAATTGGCTTTTTCCACGTCAATGTTCCTCACCTATGCATTGCACTACCGTGCACATTCTAGAACAGATATCAGCCTAAAATTGACCAAGCTCCGAAACGGCCAGTACTTCGATCCAAAGTTGATCAAATACTGGCTCAGTCTTTTGGTGCAACTCGTATTCAAATATCTGTTGACGGAAGGAGACACTTTTCTCTTGAGTTATCTCTGCTCCACAGAGGAACAAGGAATATTCGCATTGATCTCGAACTATGGGTCTTTGATTGCGAGAATGTTATTTGCGCCAATTGAAGAATCGTTGAGACTTTTGCTCACCAAGAGCTTCTCTAAAAGCTCTTCAAAAGAAAAGAAATCGGACATGATCTCGGTGTTGTCAAAGATATTCAAGTTGTATTTTTATCTACTATCACTAATCGTCATATTTGCCCGGTTCAACTCATCTTTCTTCCTCAACATGTTGATCGGTAACAAATGGACTTCATCGAACTCTCTACTCAGTGACTCTTTCAAGACTTACTGGCTCTACATTCCGTTTTTGGCACTGAACGGTATCATTGAGGGCACTTTTTATTCAATCTCCTCAGAACCAGCTCAGATTCACCGGTATTCGAGAATTATGGTATTCTGCTCAATTGCCTATTTCGTCGTTTTGGTGGCGTTCATAAAAGTCATGGATATGTCATTGATCGGTTTGATCATAGCAAATATCTTGAACATGTTGATGAGAATAGCATATTGCTCTCATGTACTACACCAGTTCTTACTGATTGACCATTTGAAGGCCCTTGACATCATCAGAGACCTCAATTACGTACACGCATCAATTGCGTCTATTTGCATCTACACTATCCATACGCGTTACGTTGGATACGAAGTTTACGATTTCCAACATTTCCTCAAAAGTGCTGTGCTCGGGTTGCTCTTGTTGACTATTTTTATCTTTATTGAGAGAAAACTCATCTTGGCCCTGTTGAGATCGTTGGTCTCGAGAAGGAAAATTGATTAGCTAGTATTAAAAGAAGCTGTTCGGGGCTATCCCTTATATCAAATGCCGTAATGTGCACCGCATTATAATTTACACCACAGTAATGAAGTCTAAGTACATACGCTGTGGCCCTAGAGCAAGCTAATAAAGGGGAGCAAAAAAGAAAGCCCTTGCTTATTTTTTTTCTTGCTTTAACTAGGCAAGAGGTAACGGTTAATAGCAATGTTAGCCCCCCAAGAATTTTGTATGGCGTCCCAACGCTCATATTAGAGCTGTCACATGTTTGGATCGTCTAAAATATACACTACAAGTGAGGATGAAATTAGCAAACAAGTGTACTCAGAAATGATATATAAATGATCTCGAATTCCTCCCAAACTCAACTCATTTTAATATCCATATCAAACAAACATAAATATCAAAATGTCCGACAACTTCAGAAAAGATTTCACCGACAAAGCCAGCGAAGCCATCAAGCCAGACTCTGAAAAGTCTTATGGTGAACAAGCCAAGGAAAAGGTTACCGACTTGTACGACCAAGGTGCTAAGAACACCCAATCTGACAAAGATAAGTCTGCCACCCAAAAATTGGGTGACCTTCTTAGCAGTGACAACACAAAGAACTAAGATGTCTGCTAGTCAAGATCAGTCTGTATAGTTTGAAATAAAAATTCAATCTCAACTTTTTTCAAATCCCTTATTTACCAGTAATTGTAAATTTGATTCCCATCACTGAAATTTCTGCTAAATTGGGGAAACTGAGTTCAAAGGCGTCCAATTGTGTACAGAATAAACCGAGTATTTGGTACCTGCACGAATTAAATAAAGCCTTCTTCATCCAATTGTGGTGCCGAAGTCTCGTCAAATTAGGCGTTATGCAGTCTTGTAACAAAACCGAGTAAAACACGTGATTTGACAAGTGTAACCTGAAAGACTTGTCCAGACTCTTTTCTGTGGAAATTTCCCATAACCTATCTTGTAATTTCGAGATCTTCTCCACCATTCCTGCTAGGATGTGCAGTTTCTCAGGATCACAGAACGACAATCTTTGCAAAGATTTTTTGTGTTTTGCTAAATTGTGGGGTTCAAGTGATTTGATCACCACATGTAATTCTGTCAATGGATTGAGCATGTCCAAAAATTCCATTAGTTGCCATTCTCCATAATTCTGGCAATCTTCTTGACAACTGTTACACCGGAACACTACGTCCAATGCCAATGACTCCAAGTTCTCCAACAAGGGGGCTAATACCATGAGAGCTGAATTTTGCTCGAAATGATCGTCATAGCTTATGAGGATATTGCTGAGCTCCAATTCTTTCAACTGAGTCATATCAACCAGACCACAAAGCATTCCAAAACTCGAAGTGTTAAAGGACATTTTGTCAAGTGTCAAGGTCCTCAACTTCAATGTATTGTGGTTAGAGATCTGCGCAAAAATATCACCCCCAAAGGTTGAGTAAACCTCGGGCTTGGGTTCAACTGATCTGATTTGGGTTGAAACTGATACAGGAGAGACCGGTGAGTGGAAACCTTTTTTGAGCTTCTCGCTGAATGAGAATCGTTTAGATGTGGGTGACAATGCCTGCGTCAAGATCTGGTCTTCAGGCTGCTTAGTTCTTGGATTATTGGCGCTAATGATCTCATTCATGCCTCCACTTATAGTCAATTTGGTCAAATTCTCAAAAGCGTTGCCCCAGATAAGCAAATTCGTGATCAAAGTTACATCAGAGCACAGCAGGGCTTCATCTAAGTTGATAATCAAATTGTCGAGGTTCGGAAACATCAACACGGAAGAATCACAGCTTTTCAATTCAGAGCTCTGTAGCTGCTGAAAACCAACACATAATGTCTTGCATCTCATCTTGATATATTCAGGAAGTGCTTGGAATTTCAGGATCATTAACTTGGGCCAGACAAGTGTTTTCAAATTTGTCAAAAGTGGGGCCACTAGATACCAGGCATCATTGATGTTGAAATTAACACTGGTGAGTTCATGCCATCCACAATCAGCAAAACAGATGAACTCTTCCACATATGTGGATACTAGTGGATCACCCAACCTCAAAGTGTCAAAAAAGTCCAGAATTTTCAGCAGAAGCAAGAAAGAAGACCACATTGTTGCGGATTCCAATTGCAACCTTCTCAACTCCCCATATCCGTTTATCACAACGATGCGACGGTATATGCGTCTTCTCAGAGGTTGGAGTAACCGGCTACAGGTCAACAGTACATTTTTGGCGGATTGTATATCAAGATATCGACAAACCAAGGTTAACGTTTTTTGATCGAGATCTTGGAGTTGCACTCCTGGCGTTTCTTCAGTTCCACCTAAATTCTCTGCAATGAAACCGTCGATATGAGGTGTTGTCGTACGAAATGAAGAAGTCGTCGAGATCTTACGAGACCAGGGATCGGAGTTCATTGAAACGACTGAACGCTCTGACGAGTCTAGTGATGATTCGTAATCTGCTGAATTGATAAAAACTTCTCGATTCGACATCTCACTTCCATGAACTATTTGAACATAGGCATCATTCTACATTATATCTAAACAACCAAGTACTTATAATGCAAATAATAAACCGAGTTGTTTCAATTATGTTTCAGAAAGGGGTTAGAAAAATAATCAAATACGTAATAAAAGGGATAATTTATAACCAGATAAAATTTAATAATGCGCCAATAAACAAACACTATTTCCTATTTATAAATATAATATAATTTTTGTGTTGAGTTTTGATATGTTCTATGATGATGATGATGGAGATGAAAAGCGATCTGTTTAATCAACTTCTTCAACAGTTGGACCATCGGCTCCTGGAGCTTCAGCACCAGCACCTGGGAATCCACCTGGAGCACCACCTTCAGCACCTGGGGCACCACCGGCTTGGTAGAATTTCATCATAACTGGGTTAGCAGTTTGTTCTAATTCCTTTTGCTTGTCAGCGAATTCTTCAGTAGCGGCAGTCTGGTTCTCGTCCAACCAAGAGATGGTTTCATCGATGGCCTTACCCAAGGTTTCTCTCTCTTCGGCTTCAACCTTTTCTTCGAAGGCCTTTTCGGAGATAGAGTTCTTCAAAGAGTAAGCATAAGATTCCAAACCGTTCTTGGCAGCGATTCTGGCAGCTTCCTTTTCATCTTCGTCCTTGTATTTTTCAGCTTCAGAAACCATTCTTTCGATATCTTCCTTTGACAATCTACCCTTGTCGTTGGTGATGGTGATCTTGCTGGTCTTACCAGTACCCTTTTCAACGGCACTGACGTTCAAGATTCCATTAGCGTCCATGTCGAAAGTGACTTCGATTTGTGGAACACCTCTTGGAGCAGGTGGGATACCAGACAATTCGAATTTACCCAACAAGTTGTTGTCCTTAGTTCTGGCTCTTTCACCTTCAAAGACTTGGATCAAGACACCTGGTTGGTTGTCAGCGTAGGTGGAGAAAGTTTCGGATTTCTTTGTTGGGATGGTGGAGTTTCTTGGAATCAATTTGGTCATGACACCACCAGCGGTTTCAATACCCAAAGATAATGGAGCAACATCCAACAACAATAAATCTTGAGTCTTTGATGAAGTGTCACCGGACAAGATAGCAGCTTGGACAGCAGCACCGTAAGCGACGGCTTCATCTGGGTTGATAGATCTGTTTGGTTCCTTACCGTTGAAGAAATCAGAGACCAATTTTTGGACTTTTGGAATTCTGGTAGAACCACCAACAAGGACCAACTCGTCAACTTGGGATTTGTCCAATTTAGCATCTTTCAAGACTTTTTCAACTGGGTCCAAAGTGGATCTGAACAAATCTTGACACAATTCTTCGAATCTAGCTCTGGTAATTGAGGTGTAGAAATCGATACCTTCAAACAAGGAGTCAATTTCAATTGAAGTTTGAGCAGATGAAGACAAAGTTCTCTTTGCTCTTTCACAAGCAGTTCTCAATCTTCTCAATGCTCTTTGGTTAGAGGACAAGTCCTTCTTGTTCTTTCTCTTAAATTCGTTGATGAAGTGGTTGACCAATCTGTTGTCGAAATCTTCACCACCCAAATGGGTGTCACCAGCGGTGGACTTGACTTCAAAGATACCATCTTCGATAGACAACAAGGAGACATCAAAGGTTCCTCCACCCAAGTCAAAGATCAAGACATTCTTTTCACCTTCATCTTTCTTGTCCAAACCGTAAGCAATGGCAGCAGCAGTTGGTTCGTTGATGATTCTCATGACGTTCAAACCAGCAATCAAACCGGCATCCTTGGTGGCTTGTCTTTGAGAATCGTTGAAATATGCAGGAACGGTGACGACGGCGTCGGCAACCTTGGAACCCAAGAAACTTTCAGCAGTTTCTTTCATCTTGACCAAGATCATGGCAGAGACTTCTTCTGGGGTGAAAACTTTAGATTCACCTTTGAAGTCGACCTGGATCTGTGGCTTTCCAGCCTTGTCAATGACCTTGAATGGGAAATGCTTGATATCACCTTGCACTTCAGCGTCATCGAATTTTCTACCAATCAAACGCTTGGCGTCAAAGACAGTGTTAGCTGGGTTCATAGCAGCTTGATTCTTGGCGGCATCACCGATCAATCTTTCACTGTCAGTGAAGGCAACGAAAGATGGAGTAGTTCTGTTGCCTTGGTCATTGGCAATAATTTCAACTCTATCGTTGGAAAAATGGGCAACACAAGAATATGTCGTTCCTAAATCAATACCGACGGCAACCATATTGTATGTTCTATTCTATAATGTGAAATGTAGTAACAAAAAGACAAAAATCTCTATAGAACCTTTTCAATTGTCAACTTAAGATGGCAAGAAAAAATAGTTGGATCTTTGATTTATATAACCCCTCGAGAAATAATTGATGAACTCATCGTTGAAATTTTTCTTTCCATAGAAAGTTCCATCACATAGTTTAATTTTGTTCCATTCAATTCCACGAGATTTCCTTATCGGGTACAAATTAGGGCGTGCACGACAAAAAGGGTGATGAGCAGATTATGAATAGTGGGTGCAAAGGGTGGATTGTGAGGATTAGTGGTGGAGGTGGCGGTGGCGGTGTCACAGAAGGGTGTTGCGAGAATGTGTTGAGCTTTTGCAGGGTTATAGGTTGTAAAATCTGTAGCAAAGGTGTTTTAAGGGCATTTTATGGCGGTATAGCCTAGGGAATGATGTTTAAGTAGTGGGTATTATGTACATCTCTACTAGACCCCCAATAAGATATTTATTCCACTAATAGTGCCTCGGTGCCACATAAGCCCTTGTGTTGTTTCCACACTGATATGGGCTTTTCCTCTATACACACTCATCCCTGACGAGTTGCTCTCTGACTGATATCACCAAAGCACTAGAACCATCACTAACCCTTTATCACTTCTTATTATCCCCATCTCATCACCAAATTTGAGAAAAAATTTATCACTGAAAAATTTTGATCTCACCAGGACCAAGTACACAAACACAAGATGTCTGAGATAAAAACAACTCAAGAGCAAGATGTGGATACAAACACAGAATCCAGTGTAGAACCAGGCTTAGAAACTCGTCAAGAGTTGAGAAGAAAAGAGTTAAACATCCCTGAAGGGATGTCCAAGAAACAGTGGAAGAAACAGCAAAAGAGATTGAGATGGGAAGACACAAAAGAAGAATTCAAGAGTCAAAGAAGGGAGAAGAAAAAACTGCTGAGACTGCTGAGGAAACTGCATATAAAGGAATTGATCGAGAAAGGGGAAGAGTTGCCCAAGAAGGACAAGATTTATAAACCTGAAGAGCAGAAACCCCCGATCTGCAAGATCTTGATCGATTGTGAATTCGACGAGATGATGAGCTTAAAAGAAGTGCTTTCTCTCTCGGCACAGGTCACGAGAAGTTATGCAGCAAACAGGCGTACTGAGCAACCTGTGACATTGGAGATATCTAGTTTTAACAAGAGATTGAAGGAGAGATTCGACAACGATTTGCCGCAGTACCATTACTGGACCGATAACGTGAAATTTAACGAGGACAATTTGGCTTCGATTGTCGAGGGACTGGATTTGTCCAAGTTTGTGTATCTCTCTGCCGATACAGACGAGAAATTGGACGTATTGGAACCAGATATGACGTATATACTAGGAGGAATCGTGGACAAAGGTCGTCACAAGAACCTCTGTTTGAACAAGGCCCAGGAATTGGGGATCCCCGTCAAGAGATTACCTATTGATGAGTTTATCCAGTTGAGCGGTAGACGTGTGTTGGCCACGTCGCATGTATTTGAATTGTTGGTGAAATGGTTTGAGTTGAAAGACTGGAAACAACTGTTTGAAACCGTTTTACCAGAAAGGAAATTACTCAAAACTGACACTACAGAGCCAGAAGAAGACGATTCTAGTGATCTGGAATGAGCACAGTGTTGTAGAATTTGTTAGAAATTAGCGTCATCTAAATCCACTGCATAGCCATATTTGTATATATAAAAATTCTTGGTAGCGAAAAATTTATTTTGTAAAGTACTAATTCCTCGGTAAATTCAGAAAAGACGAGTACTTATTCGAATCGACAGCGCTATCGATCGCTACAACGAACTTGACAGCTTTTTGGAATCACAGAAAGAGCATTAGAACAACAGAGCCAAAACATGTCGGACAAATATTCAGTAAGTTGAGATTTCGAGGGTACAAAGACGGAATAACCAGTCTGTATTCGGCCACTGCCAGACTGGAGCAGCCGCCTGGAACAGCCGCCTGGTATCACCAAACACTCACAAACCCATACTAACTCACCAATCATAGTCGCCAGGAAATCCGCCACCTTCTTACAAGCAGGGAGGCTCAGCAGCTGAATTCTATAACAGTGGATCCCAAGGCGGATACTCACAGCCGGAGTATGCCCAGGGCGGCCAGACCGGATCAAGAGGATATCTGCAACCGGGATACCAGCAGGGATACCAACAGCAGTACCAACAGCCACAGCAGGGATATTACCAGCAGCAATACCAGCCACAGTACCAACAACAAGGTTACTACCAGCAGCCGGTATATGTACAACAACAGCCCCAAAAGAGCAACAACGGGGACTGTCTCACTGCTTGTTTGCTGGGTATGTGTCTCTGCTGTACTTTGGACATGTTATTCTGAGATCGGCACTGCCATTTGTTTCTACTTATATACTAATAATACGATTGATGCGTGAGTTTTATACTTGAAGGGGTTAGAATATCCAAACCCTTAATCTGGAAGACTAGCCAATGCCTGGATACCAATTCCGCACGAGTTCCGGGAATTCTCTGCCAATTCCGGCCATTAACCCCACCAATTTCCAGTGCCTGGACCCTCGATTCCGGACCATTTTCGGGAAAATCCAAATGATTTTTTCCGCACCCCGACACCTAAAATCCGTGCTAATACCACTCAATCATGGACGGATCCACCTCGGTGAGCACGAGTCTCATGAGACCACATTCCGGGGCATTGCGCGCGAGGATCACCGATGACACAATCATATTGTTGAACCAGCCGGTGGAAACCCGGTCCGAGGGCTCGTTATTGTGCTGTCTTCCGGGCACCGAGGGCTCCGATAGGGGTAGGTAGCGTTTATCCAACCGCGTTTTTGAACTGTACTGACCGCTTTAGACCCCTTGATCCCGTTTGCAGATATCGTGTGGCTGGAACCAATATCCGAAGATGACGGCGATTTGGAGATCGACTACGCCAAGATCAGGGACGGGAAATTGAAGCTCCAGACGGTGAAAGTGCAATTCGAGGACCTTCCAAGCGACGTGAACAAGAAATTGGACCAGTATGTATTGGAAAAGCTGTTCCCGGGTGCTAAATTCCACAAGATGAAGTTGTTGGTTTTGATAAATCCACATGGAGGCCAGGGGAAGGCACTCGGGTATTTCAACCACAATGCCAGACCCATTTTGGACAGACTGCACGTGGATTACGATTTCGTAAAGACAGAATACTACGGCCACGCTGCCGATATAGCACGTGAGTTGGATATCTCGAAATATGATTGTATCTTGTGTGCATCCGGGGACGGGATCCCGCATGAGGTGATCAATGGCTTGTACAGCCGTGACGACAGGGTGCAGCTGTTTGACAAGTTGATAGTGACCCAGATCCCCTGCGGATCCGGGAATGCAATGTCGCTTTCGTGTTTGGAGACTTTGAATGTGCTGGAGCTGACATTACTGTTGTTGAAAAGCACCATAACAAGGACGGATCTCATGGCTGTGACGCAGAAAAGAGGCACCAAGTTGTCATTTGTGAGCCAGACTTATGGGATCATTGCCGACAGCGATATTGGGACGGAGTGGCTCCGGTTCATGGGGCTGGTGAGATTTGATCTCGGGGTCGCCATTAAGGTGTTCCAGAGGGCAACTTACCCGTGTGATATCTATATAAAGTACCATGCAAAGAGTAAAGACCATGTAGCAGTCCACTATGGCCAGCATTATGGCCAGATCAAAGACACGGGCTTGGACGTAGACTCGTTCAGTTTGAAGTACCCATCTTTGGACGATCCTGTTCCAGAAGATTGGGAGAGATACGATCCAGATGCATCGAAAAATCTTGGAATCTTTTACGTGGGCAAGATGCCGTTGATTTCCAAAGATGTTAATTTTTTCCCCCTGGCTCTTCCAAACGACGGAGTCATGGACTTGGTGATTACAGATTCCCGGACCGGGCTCTTCAAACTTGCACAGTCATTGTTGGGACTCGACAAGGGCGCACATATCTTGAATGACGAGATCCAGCATTCCAAGATCTTGGCGTACCGGTTTGTTCCTAAGGTGAAGCATAGTTATATATCTGTAGACGGCGAGAGTTTTCCATTTGAGCCACTCCAGGTGGAGGTTTTGCCGGGGATCTTGAAGACCCTGTTGAGAAATGGGACGTATATCGATACGGGGTTCAACAGCTCCATTGGAAGTTAGCGAGAACACTTGTAGTGCCACAACATTAGCGCCAGTTTAGCTGGACCATTTAATTAGATAGACAATGCCATCAACACCTAAATATCCCCAATTTCAAATCTGGTAGTGCACAAACCCCCAAATCCGAAAGTGAGAAAAAATTTTCAGGTCTAGAGCATCTTGAAAAGTTGGATCACCATAGACCAGACCAGTTGGATCCACTAACCCACGCCACGATGTCAGGACAGGACCAAAACATCGAGAAGTTGGCTGAAGATTTGCAGAACTCGCAAATCGGTGGTGCGCCACAGCAGCAACAACAATACTACCAACAACAGCCGCAACAGCGTTACAATCTGAACAACGTTTCATCGTTCCAGCCTCAGCAATACCAGCAGTTCAACCAATACAACCAGTACCAACAGCCTCAGCAGGGCCAGTACCAGCAATACAACCAGTACCAACAGTATAACCAAGGAAACTACGGCCAAGGACAGCAGTACAACAGGGGCGGCTACAATAGAGGAGGTTATAACAACTCTGGATACCAGCAGCAACTGTATGCGCTGCCAGAGGACCAGCCAAAGGCCATGACTTTGGAGGATTTCCAGAAACAGAAACAGGAGAAGCAGCTGTCTTTGAACAAGAGAACGTTGAAATTGGCACCGTCCTCTGGATCTGGGCTCAAGATTGTCAAGAAAGTTGAGCCAAAAGATGCAAAGGCTGAACCAAATGCTGAAAAAGCTGAACCAAAGGCTGAGCCAAAGGCTGAAGCAAAGATCGAAGCAAAAGCCGAACCAGTGACAGAAGCCACGCCTGCTGAGGAGAAGAAAGAGACCTCTGAAAAACCGGAAGCGGCTCCTGTCCTGAAATCTGCCTCTACAGCCACCTCAAAGGGTGCCGATGCCATTGCCAAAGAACAGGAAGACTTGATTGACGAAGAAGTCGTCAAGGACATGTTTGGTGGCAAAGAGCACGTGTCGATCATCTTTATGGGCCATGTCGACGCCGGTAAGTCCACGATGGGTGGTAATATCTTGTACTTGACGGGCTCGGTCGACAAGAGAACCGTTGAGAAGTACGAAAGAGAGGCCAAGGATGCCGGAAGACAGGGTTGGTACTTGTCCTGGGTGATGGACACCAACAAAGAGGAGAGAGCCGATGGTAAGACGATCGAGGTTGGAAAGCTGTACTTCGAGACCGACAAGAGACGTTACACGATCTTGGATGCCCCAGGACACAAGATGTATGTGAGCGAGATGATCGGAGGAGCCTCGCAGGCGGATATTGGCATCTTGGTGATCTCTGCACGTAAAGGTGAGTACGAGACCGGTTTTGAGAAGGGAGGCCAGACCAGAGAGCACGCCGTTTTGGCCAAGACACAGGGTGTCAACAAGATCATTGTCGTTGTCAACAAGATGGACGACCCGACTGTGAGTTGGTCCAAGCAGAGATACGACGAGTGTACGTCCAAGTTGTCGCAGTACTTGCGGGGGATCGGATACGCCAAGGACGACATTGTCTTGATGCCGGTGTCCGGTTATACCGGGGCAGGGTTGAAAGAACGTGTCAATGCCAAAGACTGTCCGTGGTACACCGGGCCTTCGCTCTTGGAATACTTGGACAACATGAAGACTGAGCACCGGTTGATCAACGGACCTTTTATGTTGCCGATTTCGGGCAAGATGAAGGACTTGGGTACTGTTGTCGAGGGTAAGATCGAGTCTGGCCACATCAAGACCGGGTCGAAATTGCTTCTCATGCCTAACAAGACCAACGTCGAAGTGGTGACTATCTACAACGAGACGGAGCTGGAAGCAGACACTGCTTTTTCAGGTGAACAGGTGAGATTGAGGTTGAAAGGTGTCGAAGAAGACGACGTTTCCAATGGGTACGTGTTGACGTCACCTTCGAACCCGGTAAAGACCGTCACGAGATTCCAGGCACAGATCGCCATCATCGAATTGCAGTCGATTCTTTCCAGTGGATTTTCGTGTGTCATGCACGTCCATACGCTGATCGAAGAAGTCACAATCACCAAGTTGTTGCACAAGTTCAAGAAGGGTACTAATAAGGTCTCTAAAGAGGCCCCTCTGTTTGCCAAAAAGGGTATGAAGATCGTGGCAGTTATCGAGACTAACGAACCTGTTTGTGTTGAGAGGTACTCGGATTATCCTCAATTGGGAAGATTTACCTTGAGAGACCAGGGTGTCACCATTGCCATTGGTAAGATCACCAAATTGTTGTAATTGGGGGTTATCTATGTAGGGCTGAATGAAAAAATAATTTTTTCAATTTTTCAATCTAGAAAAAACATTTTTCACTATATCTGTAGACAGTACCAAAGGGATGTTTGTAGAGCTGAGGCACCGAGTGGCAGGCCACGCGGGGTCTTTGCACAACGAAGACGGCTCGATCTTTGCGAAACCCACGAAGCAGCAAGAAATTGACTTTTACACGTTAAAACAGGCACTGCCAGATGACGGCGGGCACGAATTGGGATTGAAGCTCCAGGACTGGATGCCCCAGTTCATTGGCGTTCTCGAGCCCGGGTTGTCGCAGGAGTTGTTGGACAAGTCTGAGCAACTGGGGACTAGTGCAGTAGTGGATCCTGAGCTCAAAAAACAACTGGTGCTGCAAGACGAGCTCTTGGGGCCGAGTAGTGGCAAGTACATCTTGATGGAGAATTTGTTGCAGGGGTATGAGCGCCCCAGTGTGATGGATATCAAATTGGGGGATTTATTATATGACGAGTCACTGGATGAGGCCAAGAAACTGCGCATGATCAAAGTGAGCAACAGCACCACAAGCGGGAGTCTCAATTTTCGGATCTGCGGCATGAAGATCTGCCCATCTAGCCCCGGAGATGTAGAGGAGATCTTCGGATGTAGCCGCGACCCGGAGGATTCGGGGTATTATATATTTGACAAGTCATTTGGGCGGTGTTTGAGGCTGGAAGACGTTGTGAATGGGTTTAAATTGTTCTTTGAGTCGAATCTGCTCCCATTGGAGATCCAGCAAGAGATTTTGAAAACTTTCCACCTGAGATTGCAGATGTTGTACAACTGTCTACTAGATGAAAAGATTAGGGTGATCAGCGGGAGTTTGCTCTTTATCTTTGAAAACGATACAGGGAAATGGCAGGATGAGTCCATTGAGCATGATCTTATTTATCCACATTTCCTTACAGAAGATAGTGATGACGATGATGGTACATCAGAAGATGACACATCAGATACAGAAAACACGATACCCAAATTGAGCAGCTTGAATTTTATAGATTTTGCACATGCCAAAGTGGCATCTTCACCCGACGAAAGGATCATAATCGGTGTGGAGAATATTATCATAGAGTTGGAGAAACTAATAACCGAATGAATGTTTCATCGCACCGTTTTATCGCACCATCCACTATTGTAGACACGATATGACAATGAAAAACACTGCCTGTAGAATTAGAATTGGAATTAGGTAAAAAAAGAAAATCGGGAAAATTGGAAAAAAATTCCAACACACTCCGCGAGTCGTATCTAATTTAAAGCGCTGTTACTAAAAGTTGACACGAGAGTAGACACCAGGACAAAGATGAGTTCTAATAATGTGAGTATGGTTTGTAAAAGCTTATCGGATGATTTGACACGACTAACATGTGAAATTTGTGCAGTACGGGTACGGTAACACCAATCCATATGAGGAAAGCTACGAGTTGAGTGACCAGAAACACTCGAACGGCGTAAACACGCATGAAGACAGCGATGACGTGGTCAAATTTATGCATCAGATTGGAGACATCAACAGTGATTTGGATAACTATAACCAGATCATCCAGACCATATCCAAGAGACAGCAATCGTTGTTGACACAGATTAGTGAAGAAGAAGAAGAGTTCTTGAGGAAACAGTTGGACCAGTTGATTCTGGAACTGAACTCTTTGCAGTTATCTTTGAAGTCCAAGATCAAGAATCTGCAGCAGTTGCTGATTGGAGATTCGAACAAAGTCGCCCAGGCGGAAAATGCCAGAGAGAGTTTCTTGAGATTGATCCAGGAGTACAGAATCAAAGAGGCCAACTATAGAGACCAAAATAGAATTGTCCTGGAGAGGCAATACAGGATCGTGAGACCGGAGCTGTCAGACGAAGAAGTCAAAGAACTGATCGAAGACGTTGGGGGACAACAGATCTTTTCCACGCTGTTGTTGAATGCAAACAGAAGAGGTGAAGCCAAGACTCTGTTACAAGAAGTGCAGACAAGACACCGTGAATTACAGAGATTGGAAAAGACCATGCTGGAGTTGACGCAGTTGTTCCACGATATGGAGGAATTGGTGCTGCAACAAGATGAACAGATTGACGAAGTCCACCAACAAGTCGAACAGGCACAAGGTGATATCGAACAAGGTTTGGGCCACACCAACAAGGGTTTGATCAGCTTGAAGAAACTGAGAAGAAAGAGATGTTGGATCTTGTTGATCGTTATTGTCATCATCATTATCATTGTTGCCTCAGTTGTCGGTGGTGTTGTCGGAAAGAGAAATTGATCTTCTGGTACTCTTCAGTACCGTTTTGTTAAAACTTTTTAATTATATATACTTTTGAGATCAAAAAGATGAAATGTACAGTTTAGTAGATGTCGGAGTTTTGTTTAAAAGTCCTCGAGGGGAATTGAATCGCAACGAGGGTGGAGAAATCCGTGTCAATTTTCCAACAAAAAGACGTGCCACTTCCAGAGGAAGAAGAACGTCAAAAGTGTTCCCTAAGACCACTATTCCCATAGAAATGAGACCGGTAATTGAGAAGGCAATAATCGTTGGAGTGTACGTTGTACGTTGAGCGTCAACGATTTCTATCGATGGTGTTCAACAGTACTGGTAGTCAAGAAATGGTTCTGATGTAAAGTTGGATTAGAAATTCATGAGTGAAAAGTTTTTCAGCCAAAAGATGTAAAAGGTAGTGTGAATGTTACTAAATGTGAGTAGAATTAGAACGTAGTGTGTTGGTGATCAAATATGTTAAGACCACCGAAGCATCCGTTTGGCGAGTGTGCACGACCGAGCTATAAATAGCAAAATTTGGGGCTGTGTGGGGTGATAGTTAGTGCGACGTTGTTAACAATAGCGATGAAATGGTGAATAGGTTCTAGCCGGCATTTAAAGACGGCATGCCTGAATACCGAGGTCGGTCATATTACATCCAGCATGTAATCGGGTATAGATACCTTTCAATATGGTGCTAATTGGTGATAGGTGTTGGGTGTTCTTAGTGAGTCATTCATTATTAACAAGAGTGACCCTGAAATTAACCCTATCACACATGCGATGGAGATGAAATTTTTCACTCCTTGCTCTATGCACATATACATCATCCCTGCGCCGTATATATACATTTATCGTCATCAGTATATCCTCATCGGTATATCCTCTCTTGTATCCTTCACCTCTCATTTTATTTCCTTCAAACAATTCCACCAACCAATTACTCAACCAAATACATGAAAAGGGAAATTTTCCACAACACGCGCGTAGAAACAAAGATTAGACATACACATTTTTCATAGATAAAAAAGATATTTGGAAATTTGAAAATTGAATTATTGTTATTTACCACGAATACTACAACAATTCATTGAGGCATGGGTTCCGATTACGACTTGAATGCGGTCACGATGTCGCAATCCAAGTCAGAATCACTGTCACAACCAGTTTCGAGATCCAATGAATCTCCACACGTGAAAAATGAGCCTTTAAACGATGACCTGTTACACGCCCAGCATTCAAAATTGGAAACAATACCAAGAACGACACCAAATTTCTCCCAAGATGATGAATTCGACGAATTACAAAGACAGAAACAGCACAAGGTGAAGACTCATCAGACTTTGCTATCCACCCAGTCGCCACAGGGGATTGCAGCGGCGTCTCTGATAACGCCAAACAGATTGGCCCAGTTGTTAATCGAGACCGGTCCCTTGCCCATAAGACACATAACCAAGCACCTTTCACAGCAGATTCCGGATTTTCTGTTGCTCTCGTTATCAAAGCAGAGAAGATTGATCATGTCGGCGCTAGAAATGGGCGACGAAGAGACCGGATGTGTATTTGAGAAAGTTGGCTGGGGCCAGTGGGCTACCAAGAAGATATCGTCACTGGAGATAATAGAATACAACCATAACAAGGCTAAGCAGTTACAGCAACAACAACTGCAACAGCAGCAGCATAATTCTTTGTCGAGTTCTCCGCCTTTGAGAAGACAGTCGATCACAAACCCACTGACAGATCCACACAGCTTGAAAATGCCGTACAATCCAGCCTCTCTAGAGGAACTGGTCATTGAGAGCTCGTCTTCTTTGAACTCTTCGGACTCTGTAGACGACGAAGATGACGAGTTATTTGACGAAGAAGACGAGTTGTTCAAGATGGAACACTCCAACTCGAGCCAGCCCAATGTGCGCTTCAGTTCGCGGGTATTGAACTCTTTAAACCTGCAACAGCAGACTCCGACACAGCGAAGATCGTTCTCTGCAGTACAGCAGCAGTTGGGCCAGAACCAGCAGCGCAGAAACTCGTCCTCGGCGCATGGGATCCGGAAACCACGAACTAAATCACGGTTGAACTCGTTCGATTACTACGAACTGAAGTTTGACGGACAGACAATAGACGGCGTGCTAGATCTGGCGCCTGTTCCAGACTCGATATTCATAAGAAAGAAGTTGAGATCGTCGTTCAGCGAGTCGTACGTGCGGTCTACACCGACACCGAACTTGAAAATTTCCTCGGATGAGAGTCTACCACTTTCAAATGCTTCACCTCCGCCTTTGAATTTGCAACAGGAGAACGATTCTGTGGTGAAACTCCCTGAGCCGCAACCTGACACCGATGAGGAAGACTGGCAGAGTATAGGTGCCGACAAGTTGAGTGCTGCATATACGTTATTGATGATCAAAAAGAAAGATTGACCTGGAGTTGTTCTATCTATTCAGTTCTTTTTATTTTATTCTGGGGTTTGCTTTAGTTGATACTGGCTTTATAATTGTAATAGCTTTATAATTTTACTAGCTTTATGAGTAGTTGTGGCAGTAGTGAGTTGTGGAAGTGTTGCTTAATAATAGATAAAGCTTCATACTCAAAAAAAGAATTCTGCCTTTTTCAAAGTGATTGACTGGAGTGTTTCTAGCTTTCGTATATCGCTTTCACGAATAATTCGGCTCTGATGTTCAATTCTTCCAAGCGTCAATTCTCTTGCTATGTTGATCAGATATGTGTCATAATTCAGCGAACTACGATCAACTTTATTGTAATAAATAACTCAATCATCCAAGGTACTAAATTATCCCTTTTTCAGATTCATTTGACCGAAAGGTTTCTTGCTTTTTCAGCTTTACAGATTAACCCCTTGCCTGTCCTCATTCAAGATATGGAACGCTCGCTGATATACAGACAGTGGCTCTCAAATTTACGGAATTCATTGTAATAAATTTTATTCAATCATTCTGGTTCAATTTACATTGAGTACATACATGATTTGATATTGATCGTCTGATCTAGGCCAATTCTGGGAAGGCAGTGTTTGAGACAATGGCCTTCTTGTCGGTGGTTCTGGCAGAAGCAGCACCTCCACGGCCACCACGGCCACGGGAAGCTCCACGGCCACCTCTTGGAGAACCTCTTGGAGCACCACGGGATGCACCACCTCTTGGGCTGCTGTTGAAAGGTTGCTTGACTTCGTCGGCAAATTTGGCGTCGAAATCCAAGAAATTCTTCTCCTTCTTGGCCTTGGACTTGGACTTCTTGGAGCCTGAGCCGGCAAAGAACTGTTGTTCTTCTTTGACCAAGACTTCTCCAGATCCGTCATCTTCGACTTTTCTGATCGGTTTCAAAGAGGCAGCTTCTTGTTGCAACTTCAATTCTTGGAAGTACTCCTCGGAAGACTTCAAGTTCTTGGCCAGTTGGACCAAGTCCTCGGATTCGTCATCTTGCAGCTCGATTTGGGCATCGGCATTGGCTGCAACTTCAGTCTCCAATTCCTTGTCGTCGTCACCCCAGGCCTTCTTGACCTTCTTGGAGGAGTCGGTCTTACCGCTCTTGGATCTTCTGTCAGTTTTTCCACCACCGTTCTTGGCAGATGGGGCTGGTGGAGAGACAGAGAGGTTGTTGAATTTGTCCTTCAAAGCGGCTTCGTTTCCAGAGGCCTTTGGTCTGTTCTTGTTGGCTCTGCTGGCGTCAGCACTTGGAGGTGGGACATCCAGTTTCTTGGAGGAAGTGTTCTTCTTGACAATCTCCCTTGGTGGCAAGGCGACCACGGTGTCGTCTTCAACGTCGTTACCTAAAAGGTCGAAAAGATTCTGACAAAGTTAGTACACTGAAAAATCATTTTTTGCTCAAATTGTGAAGGGAAAAAATTTCACCAGAAATTGGACGATGTGAAAAGTGGAGCGCAGAGGTCAAGTGACAGTGAGAGGTCAAGTGACATCTGAGGCAAATGGGAAGGTTGCGATAGAAGATTGGGGTGGGGGTTGATGGAGATTTGTGGGTTCTGACATGTATTTTGTCCATTGGTGTGAATTTGTGTTGAGCAACTGCAGTGTGTAGATGTAGTGAGAAAAACTGACTATCGAGCCACAGCAGAGTCGTAGGAATTCAGTTTGCTTTTGTTGAATTAATGATCTCCGAGTGATGCTGAAGTGATTCAAAAGTGACCTTGAACAGATTCAAACTGATCGGAGATCATTCCCCTTATTGAATGTGCAAATTGAGCAAGAACATCGGGACTTGCATCCTTTTCAGCACCTGCGGCCATACCTGCCAACCACCGCCTTGATGTGCTGAAATCGACCGTATTTGCTTCAAATCCCAATTGAATCTCTTTCTACATTCCATTGTGCCGTTTTTGGCTCAAATCTATCCACTTTCATGGCGTAAAGTGGAACCTACAAATCCATGGCCTCTAGCAAACCAAAGACTCTATCCACACGCATCGTCTCCAAATCCGCACTTTTCACACAATTTCTCATGCCAATCATCTCTGGAATCTCTTCTCATGATCCATATCCACGGATGAGCACATAGTTATACATACCTTATTGTTCATCGTTGATCTTGATACTAATTCTGAGGTGCTAAGATGAATAATTTTCACTTTTCATTGAATTGAAAAAAAATTGGACGATGGAGACATCGACCGATGGGAGAATTGGCGCATCGGTACACGACCTTTTGCTGATACGTGTAAATTGATTTTGGGTGCGCGTAAAAATCAGCATTATAATAACGCAATACAATTCTATTGATATACAGAGCCAGAACCCTATTTGAGATACACAGACCCGACTCTTGATAAAAACGTCTTTATAGCAGCTCTCAACTCCACTGGAGCACTCTTGTCCAAGATTTGCAACACCAAATCGTACATCAGTGGACAGTTTTTGATAAAATCTTTCTCGTTCAACTCATCATAACCTTGCAAGATCTCCACCACTACTGGTCTCCAAGTGGCTATATTTCTCAGCTGCTGGACCTCATCCAACACGACATACCTTTCGATGATCGTGATACACATTGGGATCAATTTGGACGAAATCTCCGCACGCAGCTCTTCAGAGGCCACTTTTTCTCCGTCACAGTACAATCTGAACATGATACTTATGTACACCAGCGACGAAGACGATTCCTGCTTCAACAAGTTTGGCAATCTTTCGATGACACCGGAGTTCCAGAGCCTGACTCTCAAGTTGTAGTCGTCGTTGAACTCTTTTGAAAATTTGTAACTCTTCTCCAAGCACGAAGCGGCTTGTACCAAGTTGTCCAATGGAATCAATGAGTAAAACAAGTCGTCTTCAAACAACTCACTCACCGTCTCGATCATCAACAACTGCAATACAGATTTCACTACAATAGCCGATTTCTCACGTGATTTTTGCAATTTTTCGCCCTCTCTCAAGGATTTTGTCACTTTTGGGGATACAGCTGGGGAACTTACGTTATTCAGCTTTGCGTCGCCATTTTTGTGGTTGCTCACGTCATAACTGCTCTCACCGTTAACCGCATCCAATTCGGCACTCGTGCCGTTGTTTGAGGCTGCATACCCGTTTCCATTGGCCTCGATCAGTGGATCTGCTCTAAATAACTCTCTCAGAGTGGTCAACTCGAATAACTGCTCGAAAGACTCAGTGATTCTGTTCCAGTGCTCTGGGTTGAACTTGGTCATGTTCTGCTTGATCAACTGTTGGAGACACGATCTTCCGATCCTGGCTATGGTGTCGTTTTCTTGGCAGATACACGACACGAGCAAATTCAAATACCCGTCCAACTGGTTGTTCAAAGTGTCGAAATAGTGTGTGAACAAGGCGATCATGTTCCGCAAAGCCTGGATTAACGTAGTTGACAACCAAACTGACATATCGTCATTGCTGTTGAACTGGTTGATCTCCCATCTTTTACTCAAGACGCCAAAGATCGGGAACAACAACTGGTTGCAGATCTTGTACCAAAACGCCGACTCGAAGTGGCCTCCGTAGTTGACCAACGAGTCAAACATGAAGTTCAACAGTTCCGACCGCACTTCCAAGTCTTCACCGGTCATAATTACGTCATGATACCCGTACAAAACTGGGAACCAGAGATTCGTAAAGACATCTTTATCGTCGCCCACTTCCTTCGTCAATCTACGCTCTTCGGCAGTGCCAAAACTCATCTTGGAAATTTTCTGAATCAAGTATTTCAAGATCGACAAAGCATGCAACGACGTCTTTTGGAATCTTTGGTTCTTTGCAAGCTCTGTGAAACACGTCACCAAGTGCAAAAATCCACCCTGTGAGTAAACATCATCGAAATGGTTCTTGTTAATGCCACTGGTGATGGCCATCACTTTGGACACCACTTTCTCCGAGTAATCTTCCGCTCCAATAGTGAACGAATCAAACATCGTGATCCAGCCACTCTTTATCTTTGGAGTGTTGACCTGGATCATGTAGCTCAAGGACTCCAATACTCTCTCTTTGATCTCTAACGAGTCGTTGTTCTTCATGATATGTGCAAACGGCTTCAAAAACTCCTTCTGGAACTTGAAATGCGACAACTCTTCGATCTCAAAGAACCGCATCGACAACTGCCGCAACGAGTCCAAGGCAAAGAGCACAATCACCTTGTTGTGGTGGCACCCGAACTTGTTGAATGCCTCCCCCATGATGGTCCACAAGGCACTCCATTGCACCCTGATTCTGTCCATGTTGTAGTAACACACATCCACCATTTTCTGTAACGAGAACATCCTTGGACTCTCGCTCTGGCCGGAACTCTCAATCTCTTCACTGGACACTTGCGTCAACAGTTTCACGAAATCAATGATGGCATCTCCAACCAACTTATTCGAAGTGCTAAAGATCTTGTCAATGGCCACTTCCAAGTCTGTGGACGTCAACGCCGGGATCACTGCAGCGTTCAACTGCTGGTTTTGGTGGTGTTCAAAGGCTATCTGCGACGGAGTCTGCTTTTTGGACGTCAAATTCGAGAACGAACTGAAAAACGAGTGTGTCAGAGCGCTGCCGTTGGTTCTGGAACTCTCGAGCGACGATCTGTTGGCCAAACGGGCCGTTGCGATGTCGGGAACCGAGAACGAATCGATTCCCTGGGCCAATAATTGGATTCTCTCGATCTGCGAAATCGAAATCAATACTTCGATCCACGACGATCTCAAGACATTGCCCTCGACAATAGCCACGTCCAACAAAGCATAAATAGCAGCAATGTTCTTGACACTCATCTCTTCCAAGTTGTTCAAGTTGGCAAATTGCACCAAGGCTCCGATAAATGAGGTTCTCGCGTAATCGAGCTCAAACATACATGCAATGTGGATCGAGATCTTGATTCCATCGAGACAGATTTTGTAGGTGTCTTCGTCGTGGTATTCTTTGAACGGAGGGGTCAATCCTGCCAAGATCGACATCCACATGGTGTCAAAGACGGATTTCACATGTTCCAGGTGCGGAGACAGTGTGAAAAATCTCAATTTGGAGCCCTCGTCAGTCTTGGAGATTCTTCCCAAGGTTCTCACCAACTGCTCGGTCTTTGTGGACATCTCTTTCGATGCCTGGATGTACTGTTCCTTGTTGACATCTCTGGAGCTGAAAAAACCGGATGTCGGCTGATGCGTATTGATATCTCCGGAGATTAACGCCAGATGCTGCTCACTTTTCAACTTAATCTCGTTGTTCTGGATCTCCTCATAGATCTTCACCAAAAATTCCTGCGACAAGTCCTGTCCGTCGTCGATTCCGCTATTGTTCTTGATGAAATCGTCGATCGTCATTCTCTTCTTCACCTGGGGCGAGTGCTGGTCGGTGTTCAACATGATCACAGAGTATCCCAAGATATAAGCCGTGTCGGCATTAGCAAACACATTGGGGTTGTTGTCGACGTATCTCTCGGCAAATTTCAACATGAACCGGTCGATTTTCTGCGATTCGCCGGGCAATCTAAACGTCTGCAAGAACACCCGTAACAGATCTACAAAGGACAAGTTGGTGAAGTCCAACAGCTCTACAAACAGATGCATGATGGCGATGTTCTTTTCGTCACCCTCACCGAGATATTCACCCAAAACGGTCTTGTTCAACCCGTACTCGCCTTTCAACAAGAACGCAGCAATGCTCTCGGGAGTGTCGTCTACTATGAACTTGTCGTGGATCAACTTCTCGATTCCTCGCTTGGGCTTGAAGTTGAACTGTCTAACACCTTCAAGCAACAGTTTTTTCTTCATCTTGGAAGTTTCAAACTGCACAGGATCACTGTTGTCATCATCCAACTGCAAGCTGGCCTCTGAAACATTGCTGGTATTGAAGGCCGATGAATCGAGCTCAATCTGCTGGAGATTGTTCATCGAGACGTCACGGGATCTCGAGGGAGTCGGAGGCGACACTTTATCGCTCCACGAGGCCAAAGACCTCAAAAACAGCACGATACAGTCGATTGACGTCATCTTCAAGGCGTATTCTATCGGGAAGGGCAAGTCGTCAGTGTTTGTGCCGCGGGCTAGCCGGTTTATCGAAAGCAAGGGCAACGTGGACAAGTCATAAGTGGCCAAAGATTTGGCCAAACTCTCGCGGAAATGCACTTTTTGAGCCGGAGTCACCTCAGCTCTCGTCAAGGACAACTTGGTCAAGTAGTCGATCAAAGATTCGGTGATATTTGGCATGGTGGAGTCACAATCGTAGTTCAAATACACCTCGATAAGCAGTTTTGGGTCGTTGCAGAGCCTCTGGATGATCGACAACCAGTACCGTTTCTGGTGCGACGTCGACGTTTTCATCTCGGCCACTGGGAAGTAGATCTCCATGAAGAACACCGGGATCTCTCTCTTAAACTCCGATCTCAAGCTCTGCAAAAGCACCCAGAAGATCTCCAAGGAAATCTCAAAGACCGGAGTCAAAGACGAGGCGGCATTTCGCGAGAGAGTCAAACAGACGTACTGCCTGACGGCATCGATCAAACGGGTCTCTTCGGACGTGTTGGAGCTCGTAATAACGACGTCGTTGCGCGAAAAACAGCCCAAATGTTGTTTCAATATGTTGTAGATGATGTGCAACGACAACAACTTGGATCTGATCGGGTGCGATCTCATGTCCAAGGACTCGTGGTCCAAAGATTTCACAGAAAGCTTAGACATGGCTCTGAATAACAAGAAAGCGTCTTTTACTGCGACATTTTCGTCGTCATCCAGTCCCTGGTTCAGTTCCTCAACCCTCAGTTCATCATCCGCATTCTCAAAGGTGTTCAAGGTGATCGGCTGCTCTGTGTGCACAATTTCTACGGCAGAGGTGTCTCTTTTCGAAGGTCTCTTTGAGATGACCGGAATCTGGGTGATTCTACCAAAAACCTCGTTGACAATTTGGGTCAAAGATGCCTGGGCTACGTTCTGATTGGCTGCCGAAAGTGACAAGATGAAGATGTTGTAGATCTGTCTCACTGCCCGCAACAAAGTGCCTCCATGGGCCGGTAAACTCTCGTTCAAAGCCCCAGCCATCAAACCTCGGATCACTTGCAACTCGATTCTCTCGTTGGTTCCTTCTCCTTCAAAGCAGTCAGCCACAGTCTCGATCGCTGCGTCTGTCAAAGTGGCTGTCGGAGGCTCCGTACCTTCCTTATCGGTGAGATTCACAAGCGACACCTCTGAGGGCTCGTCAAACACGTTGAAACTGAAGCTTTTGCCCAAACATTCCAACGCTTCCAACTTGATGTCGACGTTTTGAGACTGCGAGGCCAATCGTAGCGGCTCAAAGATCACTTTGGGTTCTGGGAACAAGCCCGATTCCAATTTTTCAAGTGCCCTGGCACACGATTGCTGTAATTTCGGGTTTTTCTTCATCTCTCTCGTGTGCTTCGTAATGTTTTCTAATGCTAGTTTGAGAAATCCGATCGACGCGTGTGTGTTGATCGTGGACGTGTGCGAGACCAAGGAATGGGATCTGCTGGTCCTGTTATGTTCCAAGGAAGGCACAGCGGGTGTGCTGGGTGCGGAGTTATCGCCATTCTGCACCAGATCCGGTGTTTGCGGTATTTCAGGTTCTGTAGATGGTTCTATGTGATCCGAAACTGGTTCTGTGGGCTCTGCAACTGGTTCTGGACCCGGATCTGTGGCTGGTTCTTGTGACTGTTCTTGTTCTTCTTCTTCTTCTTCATTACTCGATCCATCGGACGGATCTTCAGTTTCTGGAGTTTCTTTTGTGGGCGCAATCGCCGGGGGAACTTCCAGCGCAACAGCGCCGTTTTCCGCCTCTTTTGACATGCTGATTGGGCCAATTGGTGGATATAGATCTGAATCGATCTCTATTGATCTAGGGATCTGGTAGTGTTCAATTGATCTATTTAGTGCGTTTTTCAAGCGGTAATCTTTCACAATCTAAAATCGGACACTGTAGCGATAATAATAGATGTGGAATCACGATTTATCACCAATTTTGCTACCCAAGTATCAGCAATCTGGTGAACTGCCGGCTTTAATCTACAAAAAGAGGCCAAGTTTTCGTTGTATTTTTTTCAGAGCTTGGGCCAAGGAGTTTTTTGTGAGTGCACGACCTTTTCGGATCGTGATGGGGGTGAGGGGTTAGGACGGGACCGAGGCGAGGATAGAGCCAGGACGGGACAAAGTTATAGAAGGCATAGCTAAGCAGTTGCATTGCCACGAACCCAAGTCAGGCCAATTACAATACCGGGCTAGGAAGGTCAATTTGAGTGCAACAATCTGGTCTCAGCCATAAAGTGCACAATTCCGCACTACAATGAAAGCTACAACTAAATCAGATAAGACTATTTCTTATATATCTCAAATATATAACCTAGTATCCGAAACCCAAGTGACCCCACCATGGAGGGTTGTTGTATCTGTTGTGGACACCGGACTCGAGGTAGTAGATGTCTTCCTTGGTCAATGGAACCAAGTACTTGATAGACTTGATTCTGGATGGGTTCAAGGACTTTGGAATGACAATTCTGCCACTTTGCAAGTGGTAACTGTACAAAAGTTCGTTGATAGAGTAGTCAGAATACTTCTCTTTCAACAACTTGTTTGCTCTCTTGTTGTTCAACAATGGAGCTCCGATTCCTCCACCACCCAATGGTGAGTAGGCTTCACAGATAATATCGTTTTCTCTGCAGAAATCGTTAAGTTCCGATTGTGGGAACTCTGGATGACATTCGATCTGGTCAATGACTGGCTTGATCTCGGCAACTTTGAACAATTCCTTCAATCTTCTGATTGGGAAGTTCGAGACACCAATAGATCTAACCTTGTCGGTGGTCTTCTTGATGTGCTCAATCTGCTTGTAAGTGGTCAAGTAGTCGGCACCTTCCAGAAGCTTGGCCTCACCGTCTGCAGTGAGAGGGGCCTTTGGGTAACCAGCATCTCCGTTCTCCAAGGCAATTGGCCAATGCTGCAACAACAAGTCGACGTAGTCAAGTCCCAATTCTTTCAAAGAACGGTCCAAAGACTCTTCGGCTTTGTTCCACATAGTTGGCCAGACCTTGGTGGTGATGAATAAGTCTTCACGCTTGACAATTCCTCTGGCAAAGACGTCCTTCAAGGCTTCTCCGATAAAAGGTTCAGTCTCGTAGTACCAGGCGGTGTCGATGTGTCTGATACCGGATTCAATGGCAGCAATGACAGCAGCAGTGACCTTACTGTTGTTGGATTCGTCTTCGTTATAAGTACCCAAGCCGTAGGCTGGGGCCTTGTTTCCGTCGTTGAAAGTGAAAGTGACGTCGGTTAAGAGTTGCTTTGGTGACATTTTAGTTGATCGTTCAATAGGTTCAATTCAAAATTCAAACTTGGAGGATCTCTCTTTATATATAATTCACTTGTGGATCATTATTTCTCACATCCCCACGTTAAATCCCACATTTTTTCCCACCCACTGCGCTCTTAACATCGCAGAAAAGGGAACTAGGAGCCGCCTTCGTGACAAATCTTTACCCGAGTTTTTTTTTCCGTTACGTCAGTGTGGGCGAAAAAAAAGTTTTTGTGGGGATATTTGGCTACAGCCTTCGGAGTTCACCTAATCGACATAGAGTGGAAATGTAATGTCCGCGTGGGCTAGATTTTGCCTGTGGTTACTAAGGGGTTTCGGGCCAGCCTGACACCGGATTCGAACACAGGTAAATGACACGGGTGACTAGAGATCGGTATTCAGAGGCTTCGATGTGTTGTGTTTGTGTGGAGGTGCATTGTGTGAAGGTGCATTGTCAATGGTCTTTAGTGGTGCGAAGCTTTGTAGAGTGATACAACGGTGTACTGTCCAACGGTTTCTGATCTATAGTGCACTACTTTGGTGCTATTTCACCACTTTCACAGAGACTCCTCATAGCTTACATAGCTTACATAAAATCATTCTCCATATCTTATCTAGGTACCTTTATGAACTATATTTGATCTTTGCAATCAAAGACACAAAACTTCTTGTATAAATTTGTCCTGCGAAACTTCGTCTTTGTATTTCGTGCTCACCAATTCGTTCAACTTCTCAATAATCTCCCGGTCTTCTTCTAACCCCTTCACGGCCTCTTTCCAATCGATCAAGATTTTCTTCAACAAGGTGTTACCCTTCAAGATCTCCTCGGTGGTACATTTCGTCCTCTTGTTATCGGTATAATCGTCGCTATACTCGTCCAATTCAGTGGCTTTCCTCTTGGCCATCGAGATGATTTTTTGAGGGAATTGAACCACTTCTGCTACATGAACCCCAAAAGATTGGTCTGAAATCCCCGGCTCGACTTTGTACAACAACGTGATCTCTTCATCCTCATCTTGCTTTTGATCGTCAATGTGTGCCACAACATGCAAATTGTTTACCGTAGAGATCTTTTCTGATAACTTTGTAATCTCGTGGAAATGAGTCGCAAACAAGGTGAAGGATTTTATCTTCGACGAGATGTGTTCACTGATCGACCACGCAAGTCCAAATCCGTCATAAGTGGAAGTACCTCTACCCAATTCGTCTACAATGATCAAGGAATTCGACGTGGCCGCTTGCAAGATCGACGACATCTCCAACATCTCCGTCATAAACGTAGAAGCGCCTTTTAACTGCGAGTCAGAGGCCCCGACTCTGGCCAATATAGAGTCAAAAATACAGAACTCAGAACCTTGATCACATGGGACAAAGCACCCGATTTGGCACATCAAAGAGATGACTCCCACCTGTCTTATATAAGTAGATTTACCACCCATATTTGGACCTGTGATCAAATGGAATTCCTTCAGATCTTTTACAAATTCTACATCGTTTGGAATGAACGTCATATCTTCCAAGTTCTCCAAGATGGGATGTCTCGAGTTTTTCAAAATCAATTTACGGTCTGGGTCGTCCAAATTGTAGATCTTTGTCGGTCTTGTGTATTGGACTGGAGCATACGCTGAAACGTGAGCAAAGGCAACCAAGACATCCAAAGTCGAGATACAGATCGACATCTTGATAAAGATTGGCGAATACGTGGATGAGATATCGACAATCTCTTTGATCAAACTACTGGATAACCTGTCATATTCGGCCTGGATGTCCAAGACTCTTGAGCACAAGTCTTGCAATCTTGCCGTTGTAAAGAAAACACCAGCTTTTACTGTTTGCAATTCTTTGTACTTCTTGTTGCCTCTCAAGACAGCACTGTCGGTTCTTGTCAATCTGAAACACCAGCCATGGGTCTGATGGTTCTCCAATTTCAATTTCTTCTCCAGTTCCATGGACAAATCGTCGGCCACATCAAAATGCTCCTGTTTGATCTTGCCCTGTAAATGCTTCAATTTGGAGTCCAATTCCAACAAATTCGGGTCGAATTCCGGATTTACCTGGATCAAATTCATATGAGAAGCCGACGTGGCGTTGTCCAAGGACTCCAAATCGATTGTGCTCTCGATCAACTCTTGGAACTTGACCAATTGAGTCGAATACTCGGAAATCGGTGCGATCCAGATGTCGTTGAAAAGAGTCTTCAACAGCTCGTCTTGGGTGTCGTCCATCGAAGTCTTGAGCAAATCCAAGAGTTCTGGGACTTTCAAGACGAATTGGTAGAGACGAATGACGTCGTTTAATCCGGCTTTTGTGCCGGACTTCTTGGACACTTTTTTCACCAATTTCAAGAGATCTGGCACCTGTTTCAAGACTTGGTCTTGCAAAGAAGACCTTAAAAACGATTCCTGGATCAAAAATTCTACAATACTCAAACGTTTTTCGATTTCTACGCTGTTTACTAATGGTTGTTTCAACCATTGCGAGAGCAATCTGGTACCCCCAATAGATTTACAGTGGTTCAACAACCCGAACAACGATGTGCTTTTGTTGTGAGAGTTGTCGAACAAATTCAATGCCTTGACTGCAGAATAGTCCAATTTCAAGAAATTTGAAGGCTGATAAACGTGCAAATCCCACTGATCTTCATCAGCAGAGCTGGAGATCAACTGCAAGTACTCTACAAGAGCATTAGCACACGAATGTGCCAAGGACAAATTGGAAACTGCCGGCGTGGCCATGACCAACTCGTTTGAAGTCAACCTCATAATATCCTGTTCGATATTTTTGGTGTTGAAATCAGAAGGTTTTATATACGAGATTGTGATATTACACCTGTCGATGACTTGACAGAGTTTCACGTGATCCAAGTCTTTCTCGTTCTGGGGAGTCCCGATTAAGACCTCGTTGATCCCGAGCTGGATCAAAACACTCTCCAGGTTGGAAAAGATGTCGTTATCCACGAACTCTGTGATTCCAATCACCTTGTTGCTCTGGTCGACGTAGCTAAGCCCCACTTTCTTGCTCCCCTCATGCTGAACCACTTTCAAACTCGAAATCATGGGCAAAGATGACATGTCAGCACTTGAAATGTACTCATCTATCTCGACCAAATTCCCCGGCGACGCGGTCTTGGTCAATTTCCACCTCCTGTCGTAAAATTCGATCTTGAACCCCAACTCAAACACGACAAGTTTCAAGAAGTTCACCAAAACCGCTTGTGATAACGTCACATACTTGATGTCTCTTCCGTTGTAGTTATGGGATTTGATCACTGTCGCGGTCTTGTAGATCAATTCAGCCACTAGCTCGGCGTCATCTTGTAACACGATAAAATAGTCTTGTTTGTCCACTATGCGGATAGTTTTTTCAGGTTTTGACTCGTAACTCCGGACATATGTCTTGTAGAATGAGGACTCATCGCTGGAGTCGCTGAACTTGAGTTCTGGCCTGACACTGGACATCGTGGTGGAGCTATGGGATGATAAGTGGATTGGATCGAAATTTTTAGTATTTTTTTATGCGCGTAAAGACGCGATTTTTTTGCCCTTAGTGAAAAGTGATTAGCGTAAAGTGGTGTACAGTTATTAGTGTGTGGTGGTTAGTGTAGAGTGATTGGTTAGGATGATCAGTGAGTGATTAGCGACTGGTCGGTATAAAGTGATGAGCGATGGTAGCGAAGTGTTGCGGAGTGTCGCGGAGTGTCGCGGTTGATATGATCTCAAATCCGCCCTCGGGATCGTTATGAGGGTCACTGCAAGAGTGATACTTCAATAGCTTTTTCTAGTATATTTTCGAACTGCCTAGTCTCTCGCCTTAGTGATTTCTTTTATGTGTCACCTTCGTGAACTTCAAATTAACTTGAGCTATTGCCACTAGAGTCGCCTTGAGACATTTGAATATCACTTGTATTCATCATCTACCATCAACTGACACCGTCGCATCCATCACCTTCTGCTTTTGTGAACACTCTTTCAGATCACTTTTAGGGATAATTTTTATTACACACCTGCTTTAAGGAAAATAGAAGGAAAAATTTCACCAACCAGCTTCTGCAAATTTAATTGCATTTGTACTTTGAGGGATCGACTTCAACGATTAGGGGTGGATCAACATCAGACATCACCTGAACATCATCCAGAAACTATTTGGTGTTTATTTAGGGATCACCTGGAGGATCATAAAGTATCATTGGATATCATTCAAAGTCATTGAGAATCCCTGAGAATTAATTAGGGATCATATAGGGATCATTTGGGAACTAATCCATGATCAGTTGCATGGATCATTTGAATAATCTTTCAAAATCGCTTTAGGGATCGTCGATAAGAATCATTCAAATTCGTAGACGCATATAGAAATCACGCAAGATCAATTGAAGATAATGTAAAAATCATTTAGGGGTCATTGAGAAATTGTTTCAAGATCACTTGCGAGGATCATTTAGAAATTGTTTCAATATCACTTTTAGGGGTCATCAATAAGAATCATCCAAAATCTTGACCTCATATAGAAATCATTCAAGATCATTTGATGTAGAAATCGTTAACAGGTTATTGAGAGACCAAAAATCAAGATCTCTTTCAGATCAATAACACTCATCCAGTAATCTTGGAATTCATATAGAAATTATTCGAGATCATTTAGAAATAATCTAAAACTATGCAGGGCCATTCAAAAATTATTTGCATCGCTTTTAAAAATGATTTATCATCACTTTCAGAAATTATCTACAAATCGTTTAGATCAATCAAAGATATCAAGAAGAATTGAGAAAAATATGTATAATAATCTCGAGAACTGAACGCCATAGGATATGTATAACTCTATCGATGCACCACCTAATACTTGTCCTGGATAAACTCCTTCACCTCTTCGACAAGAGATCCAACCACGGATCTAGCTGCCGTCTTGCCATCCCATAATGGAGCCAAATCTTCACCGGCACCGTTATAGATCAACAAATTAGGAGTAGAGGAAGAAATGCCCATCAAGGCATCCTTGGTGGCAAAAGCCAACAATTTCTTCTTCAACTGCAAAGTGGTGATGGAAGCAGTTCCAAATTCGCTATCGGATTCAGGATACAACGACAAGAAGTACGTCAACAAGCCAACCACATGTGGCGAGGCCATCGAGGTTCCAGACATCGACGCAGTGGCCTCTGGGTAACCCTTATAAGTGGACAAGATGTTGACTCCTGGACCAAACACGTCCACACATTTACCGTAGTTGGAGAAATAAGCCCTGTAGTCATACAACGACGAGGCTCCCACAGTGATTGCGAGCTCGGCGCTTGCCGGTGACGAATAGCACGCGTCATCGTTCTCATTACCGGCGGCAACTCCGAAATGGATGCCCGCTTTCACTGCTGCATTCACAGCTTGGTCCAAAGCTGGAGAACTTCCTCCTCCCAACGACATGTTGGCGGTGGATCCCTTGAAACCCGGTTTCTTCTCCTTCAACAGCTTCAAATGCGAGTTGGCGGCAAACTCAACACCTTTGATGACATCCGACATCGTTCCGGACCCGTCCCAGCCCAACACTTTCACGGCCACCAACTCCGCATTTTTCGCAATCCCGTAATCCTTGGACCCGATCGTCCCCGCACAGTGTGTTCCGTGACCATGGTCATCGGAATCTGCCGTGTTGGCTGGGATCGTCTTGCCCCACAGCGCTCTGCCCTCAAACTGGTTGTGACCCACATAGATCCCGGTATCGATGACGTACAGCGTCACACCTTCTCCTCCGTTGTCGTCATAGTTATAGGTATAAGTCTGCGAGTAGTCCAACTGGTCTCTGGTGGAGATCCTGGCCAATCCCCATGGGGCTCCGGTCTCGGTAGCGAAATCGCTGGTGTACACTCTTTGGTTCTGCTCGATATGGGCCACCAAGGGGTTCAATTGCAATAATTCCACCAAATGATCCGGGATTCTCCCGAAATAACCTCTGTGATCACCGACGGCAAAGCTGTCAAACATATCCGTGCCAACCGATTCGCTGGAGATCTCTAAATGCGACTTGATCCAGTCCATGTGGCTCTGGATCTCTGCCGCATCGAGACCGGTCTTGAAAGTGATGATATACGATCCCTCGATGAGATCTCTTGGTTTCCTGGTGTTCCTGAACACTTGCACTTTTTCCTCGCTCAAGAGGGGCTTGTCCTGTTGCAATATTTGCAATGCAGGCAATGAGCCACTCTTGAGAGATGGGATGATGAGTGCCGTCAGAGATGCACTGAGGTACGAAGCCGCGATATAAAGTGAAAGTTTCATCTCTAAAGGATAAAGATATATGGTGTCAACAATTCAGACACAAAAATAGCACAGATCTGGCCAATTTATATCAAAAGGTGGATGCCCAAGTCTGAAACTGATAAGAGTTTTGATAAAGAGTTAAATTCTTTCTTTTTTTATCGGTCATGTGACTGATAAATTTTCCTAATCGGGATACTGAAATTAGACACACGACCAATTTGCGCTGACTACTGTTAACGTGAGGAAAGAACAATAAGAGATGGTACAACCCCAAAGATGATCGAATTGCCCTTGGAAATCGTGCCTGTGAGATTGGCAGCTCAAAGCAATGTGCCCTCAACACTACGGGACAAGAGATCCTCCATTTTCTCCAGTGATACAGTGACAATCGTGTCCAATTTACAGGACTACATTGCAATGCTCTTTGAGCTTGAGGACAAGGATTCACCGTTTAGCGACGTTGTGCCGTGGAGAATCGGCGGCAAGAGTGTCTCAATCAGTGGAAATTGGACTTCAAGGGACGAAATCGTCATTTCCAGTGTGGCTTTGTTCTTGAAATACCAGAACTTGTCAGCTGCTGCCACAGTCAAGTTGTTAGACGATCCAGAGTTACCACAGGACGAATCCGTGTGGAAAGTCTCCAACCAGTGGCTCAGACAAGCATTGACTTTGGTTAAGTTCTTGGTGGACTCGGGCTTATATAACAACGAAATTGAGACGCTTTCTTTGGACTTTCTCAATTTTTTGGTTCATCTCTGTGAGAGTTCAATCCAGCTCAACTTGTTGATCAAGGCTAATTGTACCAAAATTTCCGCCATAATACGAAACGTTTGGGATTTCGATGTCGATACCAAGAACTGCTCCATATATTTGAAAGTGTGCGTATTCATAAGTGACGAGTTGTCAATCTGTGAGCATCTTATTGGAGGTATGGCTTCCCACAAAAATCTCATCGAGTATGTCAGAATTCACAAGTCTTACATCAAGATCTATATGGTTTATTACAAACTGCTTGAATACTATGAGCAAGACAAAATAGGTGTCAGTCTAGGCATGATCAACTATATAAAGTCGAATCTCTTGAAAAACGATGAAGCAGAGGCAGAGGACTCCAAAAAGTTCAAGAAACTCATCAACAAATTCGGTAAGTCGTCTCTCAGTGAGAAGGATTTGATCAAACAGATCACTTCAAAGAAAGATTACAAACTGAATAAAAAGTTTGAAAAGTTCTTGTCGGGGAATTGTCTTGCCGATTTGGCCAATTTCACGAAATTGATCAATTTGATCAATTTGAAACTATTGAAAGAGAATGATAACATCAAATACCAAGCAGTGGCTTCTAATACTGATGTACAGCAGCTTTTGGCTGACCAGCCTTTAGGAAGAAAAATACCCCTCACTGTTGAAGAGATTCCATCTTTTCTCAAGAATAGCAGCGCGAAAGAACGGTATATAGGAAGTGGCTCTTACTACTGATGGCCATTATAACACTTTTGTAATATAGATTTACCTGACATACTAACTAGTAAGCTCATTAGCAATCATCTTCGATCTCAATTTCTCCACACAGCTCAAATTTGCGACTCGAAGATCCAATGCACACCTTATAGACTCCTCTTTGGATGAGCCATTGCTGTGACGGTGTGTCCCACACTGAAAGATCTCTTCTCAAAAGGTTGAACTCCACTTTTCCCAGTTCCCCGGCACCGAGCTTGATCTTGTCGAAACCTCTCAACTGTCTAGGGGGCGAAGACATTACAGTGCAGGGGAACTCAATGTAGAGTTGTGCGACATAGGCACCTTTACAGGACCCATCATTCTTGATCGTTGCCTCAACTGTGTACAACAAATCCCACAATGCAGGATTACCTCCTAAACCTCCACCTGCCAAGTGTGGTTCGTTGAATTGGTCTGGTGTATAACCTTTCGGATACTCGAATTCATCAGTAGATATGATCTTATCGTTGAAGAGATACGGATAGATGTAACCTGGAACTGGGTCAAATTCATCATGAGGGAACAACGCATCCTCCGGATCACAAGTATCATCTTCACACATTTTATACAATGGCAAGTATCCCCTTGGTTCAGGAAGATACTCGGTAGGTGCTTGCATTTCGATAATCTTCAAGTTACTGCAATCAAATGAAGTATAGCTCAATCCAAAACCAAACTCGAACCTCGGTTTGAGATTATGTTTGTCAAAGAACCGGTAGTCAAGGTATATGTCATGGTCGAAGTTATCTTGTGGACTGCTGTCTTTCTCCGGGAGTTTGTCGACAATTTTCACGTAATGTTCATCCCTTTTGGCAATAGTGAAAGGAAGATGTCCCGAGGGGTTCACATCACCAAATAGTACTTCTGCCAACGCCTGTCCTACAAATTGGCCCAATGGAGCAGTATACAAAACAGCAACGACATTATCGTGGTCTATCCATCTTTCCATGTTCACTGGACCCACTGAGTTTACTACTACTACAGTTTTTCTGCAGCGGTCTGCTACATGCTGTATTAACTCATCTCCGTTATGCCACAATGACAAGTTCTTTCTGTCGCCGTAATTTCCATCCACCTGGATGTAACCTTCTCCCGAGTCTGCACTTACAAACACAACTGCCAAGTCTGCGTAATCCGCCATTTCATCAACAGTGTCAAACTCATAGGAATCGGTGCAGAAATCGACAACCGTTCCTTGTTTGATCGCCTTTCTAGCTACAGCTTCATACGGGGTGATGACGTATGGGTTATTGACTGCACTTGATCCCCAGCCTGACGTCAAAACTCCATCCACGCATCTTTGATCTTTACAGTTGAATCCTTTTGGATCAGCACCGGCAGCGACACCGCTGATAAAGAGTCTTCTGACCCCGTCTGTTGCAGAAATAGGAAGATTCTGCCCACTGTTTTTCAACAACACTATTGCCTCACGGGCAACGTTCAAAGCAGTTTCTTCTGTGAATGAACTCCGTGCTTCGACATGACGGTTTACTTGGACAATCGGACCGTAATGTTGATACGGATATTCCTGACCATAGGTGTGGTAGGTCCATGAGGAGAAGTTCGGTGGCTCGATGGACTCTAAGTCACAGCCGATGTAGAAGAACGGGGCCAAGATACGTACAGCCATGTCGTTGAGTCTTGCCTGTGGAATTGTCTGGTTGTAAATTGCCCTTGTGAGCAAAGGACCCCAGTATGACTTCCCAGATAACCAACTATCGAACACTTCACCTGGCATGGTCATATCTAAGCCGGCCAAACATGAATACACACCTGAATGTTGAGCGCCCCAGTCAGAGATGACAAACCCCTGGAATCCCAATTCGTCTTTCAACAACCCATTGATCAAGGCAGAATTCTCACAGGCGTAGGTGTTGTTGACTCTGTTGTATGAACACATCACTGAGCCGACACCTGCGTTAACAGCGTCTGCAAATGGCCAAAGAAATACCTCGTGCATTGCTCTGTCTCCGATATTACTGCTAATGGAAGCCCTCAAGCCGTTGTCCCATTCATTCACCTGGCGGAAGGTCTCCTGCTCATTTCCGATGAGCTGTCTTGCACATGCTACAAGACCTTCCTTCTGGATGGCTTCGATAGTGTTACGACCCATTATTCCCTGAAGATAAGGGTCTGCCCCGAAGCTCTCGAAATTTCTTCCGCCTTGAGCTTTGAGTCCAATTGGACCCAAAGTTGGCCCCAAGACCACGTCTACGCCCTTTTTCTTATGCTCCAACGCCATGGCTTTGCCTCTCAAGAAGGCCAAGCCTTTGTTGAAAGTGCTGCCAGCAGCAAGTGCCGAAGGGAAACTCGTGACAAAGTCGGTGAATCTGACACCATTGGGGCCGTCTTGCAAACAGAAAGGTGGTACCATAGAATTACCCCCAATATTTCCTACACATGGACCTGACCCCCAGCCTGTGCCGGTGGTCAAGTTGACTTTCTCGGTGATGGACATTCTCTCGACCAACTTTCTGGCCTTTTCGTAGGCATCCTGCCAAGTATTGGGCAAGCGACCACCGAGCGCTGTTAATTGGCGTTAGTGAAAAGGGATACACGACCATAGAAAAGGGAAACACAAACGCGAGGGATAGAAAGGTTTACTGATGAAGCCGTAATTTTTGCTATAATCCTCGTCGTAGAGGTCGAACTTGAGCGGCTTGTTGGTGTGGCCCCGCGGGTGGATATCGGCGTAGCCCTTGGAGCGCTCGGTGGGCTCCATTGGGTCCAAAGCGATGTCTTCATACTGGTAAGCGGCTGTATTGTTTAGGGCGGCTGCAAGTGCGGCTGCAAGTGCCAGAATAGTGCAGAGTAGTAAACTGTGGCTACTTAATTGCATTTCAAAGGTCACACCAGTTGCTTGTGTAGTTGCTATAACTGTTGATGAATGAATGCCTTAGCGCCTTTCGAACTCCGCTGCGATGAGATGGGAAAATAAGCCTTTTTGGTGCGCTGCGCACGACTTTATGGAGATAAAAAGTCTTATCGCCTTGGGGTTCGGCCTGAAAAAGTGATAAGCCGAATTTTTCAGGCACCATCAGCGGGTCGAGAAGTGGTATAAAAGGCGGTGGATCACTCAGTTTACGGATAACTTTGAACTCAGACCAGCGCTACACCATAATGGGCAAGATCGAAATCGCAATTGACCGTGGTGGGACGTTTACTGACGTCATAGCCTTTATAGAGGGCCAGGAGAACTATGTCTTCAAGCTCTTGTCAGTGGATCCCTCCAACTACGAAGATGCCAACATCGAGGGCATAAGGAGGGTTCTAGAACACGCTACGGGCAAGAAATATCCCCGTGGAGAACCGTTGGACACTGCCTTGATCTCGTCTTTGAAGTTGGGCACCACTGTGGCCACAAATGCCTTGTTGGAGCGGAAGGGTGAGAGATGTGCTCTCGTCACCACAAAAGGGTTCAAAGATGCCTTGATCATCGGTAACCAGACCAGGCCACACATCTTTGACTTGGCGATCAAACGTCCGGATGTGTTGTACGACACTGTGGTGGAGATCGACGAGCGTGTGACTTTGGAAGATTATGCCGAAGATGCCGAGCAGACTGTCACTAGTGAGCTCGGAGACGGGTTGGTAAGGGGTTTGTCCGGCGAGACAGTGCGGATATTGCAAGCTCCCGATGCTCCGAGCATCCGGTCGGCATTACAGGTGCTCTACGACTCGGGGATCCGGTCTATCGGTGTCTGCCTCTTGCACTCGTACACATTTGACGAGCACGAGAAGTTGGTGGGCCAGCTCGCCCGGGAGATCGGGTTTTCGCACATCTCGTTGTCCTCGGAGTTGATCCCGATGATCAAGTACGTTCCTCGGGCAAATTCGTCGGTCGCAGACTCGTATCTCACCCCGGAGATCAAGAAGTACTTGACCAGTTTCCAGAAAGGGCTCAAGGAGGGCTTGCAGTCCGTTGTCGAGCACAAAACCTCGGGAGTCCGGTGCCAGTTCATGAAGTCCGACGGCGGGATGGTGGATTCGTCGAAGTTCTCGGGTTTAAGGGCCATTTTGTCCGGTCCTGCCGGTGGAGTGGTCGGATTAGCCGAGACTTCGTATAATCCGAAAAACCGGATTCCCATAATCGGCTTGGACGTGGGCGGAACGAGCACTGACTGCTCGCGGTTCGACGGCAAATACGATCACGTGTTCGAGACCACTACTGCGGGTATCACGATCCAGTCGCCGCAGTTGGACATCAACACGATCGCTGCCGGTGGAGGATCTCGGTTATTTTTCCAGAACGGGTTGATGAGAGTCGGTCCGGAGTCTGCTGGTGCTCATCCGGGCCCGGTTTGTTACCGTAAAAACGGATACTTGACCGTCACAGATGCCAACGTCGTGTTGGGCCGGTTGGTACCGGAGTTCTTCCCCAAAATTTTCGGGCCGAACGAGAACGAGAGCCTCGATATCGATGCGACGCTCTCGGCGTTTGCGCAATTGGCGCAGGAGATCAGCCGGGATTCCGGCAAGGATATCGGCTTGGAAGAAGTTGCTGAGGGGTTCTTGAATGTTGCCAACGAGGCAATGGCCAGACCCATCCGGACCTTGACGGAGGCCCGTGGTCACGTGCTCTCCAAGCACAGATTGGTCTCTTTCGGCGGCGGAGGTGGCCAGTGTTGCTGCTTCGTGGCGTTCGACAAGTTGGGCATCGACACCGTGTTGATCCACCGTTACTCGTCGGTGTTGTCGGCATACGGTATGGCATTAGCAGATGTAGTGGAAGAAGTGCAGGAGCCGTCGTCTTTGGTGCTCGGAGAAGAGTCCAGATCGGATGTGGAGAACGTGTTTTCCGGTTTGATGGAAAGGGCTACTGCTAATCTCAAGGAACAGGGCTTTCAAGATGAAGATATCTCGTTTGAAAAGTACTTGAATTTGAGATACAGAGGCACAGAATCCTCTATCATGACTACTCAAAACGATTTGGACTCAGAATATGGTGACGTTTTCGAGACGCTTCACAGGCAGGAGTTCGGATTCACCTTTGACGACAAGGATATCCTCATTGACGACATCAGAGTGAGGGCTATTGGTAAATCGCACAGCGTAAAGACACCCTATGTAGACGACCAGCTTGAGCTGTTGAAAAAAAACGGTAAACTCGTAAAAGTAGAGGAGCTGCAACTGGCGTTGGTCAAAGAGACGTATTTCGACGGTTCTAGGCAAAAGACTCCGGTATACAGACTCGAGAACTTGCCCATTGGATCGCAGGTGTATGGGCCGGCCATTGTTGCCGACGGTACCCAGACCAACGTGTTGCCTCCACACTCCATTGCCACGGTTTTGGAGACCCATGTAGTTGTAGAGAACGTGAAACCAGTAAAAGCAGTACAGGAAGAGGACCAGATCAAGATCGACCCAATAATGCTCTCGATCTTCGGACACAGGTTCATCGATATCGCCGAGCAGATGGGCCACTCGCTTCAAAAGACCGCAGTTTCCACAAACGTCAAGGAGAGATTGGACTTCAGTTGTGCCTTGTTCGATGCAGATGCCAATTTGGTCTCGAGTGCGCCTCATATTCCTGTCCATTTGGGCAGTATGGGCACTTTTGTGAAATTCCAGTCGAAACTCTGGCTGGGCAAATTGAAACCGGGAGAAGTCGTCGTGGGCAACCATCCTGCCTCTGGTAACACGCATTTGCCGGATATCACGGTGATGACTCCGGTTTTCCACGACCAGCGCATCGTATTCTATGTAGCCTCGAGAGCACACCACAGTGACATCGGGTCCACTTTACCTGGAAGCATGCCTCCTAACAGCAAAGAGCTCTGGGAGGAAGGTGCCGCCATTCACTCGGAGTTGTTAGTGAAAGACGGTGTTTTCCAGGAGAAGAGAATGACCGAGTTGTTGTTGGACGAGCCTGCCAAGTACCCTGGAGTTTCCGGCACCAGAAAGTTGTCCGACAACATCAGCGACTTGAAGGCCCAGATCGCAGCTAACCAGAAAGGTTTAAACTTGATCTCTCACTTGGTGGACGAGTTCGGTGTCCGGACAGTCCTCACCTACATGGAGGCCATCCAGGACAACGCAGCCTCTACTGTGCATAAGCTTTTGGCTAAAATCGGAGACAAGGTCTTGCAGGCAGAGGACTTTATGGACGACGGCTCCCGGATCAACTTGAATGTCAAGATCTCTGGCGATTCTGCGGTCTTTGACTTCAACGGCACAAGTCCGGAGATGTATGGAAACTTGAATGCTCCTGAGGCCATCACGTATTCTGCTATAATCTACTGCTTGAGATGCCTCGTTAACGAAGACATACCCTTGAACCAGGGCTTCTTGAGACCTTTGAAGATCATCATCCCTCCAAACTCGCTTTTGTCGCCCTCGGAGGGGGCTGCGGTCGTGGCTGGAAATGTCATGACCTCGCAGAGAATTACCGATGTCATTTTCAAGGCCTTTGAAGCCATGGCTGGGTCTCAAGGTGATTGTAACAATTTCACCTTTGGAACCGGTGGTAACAGCGAAAACGGCTACACTAAGGGCTTCGGTTACTACGAGACCATTGCCGGAGGACACGGAGCCGGGCCATCGTGGCATGGAGTTTCTGCGGTCCACACCAACATGACCAACACCAAGATGACAGATGTAGAAGTCTTTGAAAAAAGATATCCGGTCATTGTACGGGAATTTGGGATCAGAGAGAACTCTGGAGGTGACGGCAGATTCAAGGGAGGAAACGGGCTGAAGCGTGACATCGAGTTCCGTATCCCATTGAAGGCCTCGATCTTATCTGAGCGTCGTGTCAACCTGCCCTACGGTTTACTTGGAGGGGAGCCTGGTGCCAGGGGCTTGAACCTTTTGGTCAGAAAGGTGCACGACAAGGAAGGAAATGTCGTCAGTGAAAGAGTCACCAATATCGGTGGTAAAAATACGGTCAACGTCGAGAAAGGTGACAGGATCGTGTTGCTCACTCCGGGGGGTGGTGGTTACGGTGCGCCTGGCCTGGATTCAGATTCAGTCGAGGGAAAACTGGGCTTGGATCCCAGATTCTCCTTCAGAGGTTATGGTTCTATCAATAAGCGCCACGACGAGCAGTACTCGAACTAATTTATATATAAACTCCGGCCCCATTAATCCAATTCTATTTTTAGTCAAATTCCAAACGCAGCCTCTGTAATTTACCGATCGTACCCCTTTTTTTGTTTTTAATTTGCCAGTGAAAAAATTATTTCGTGTTGCGGTACTTTTCCTTTTCCGGATTTGTGTATCTTTTATTGTTGTGTTGGTATGTTCTCAAGTTCTAGAGTTGGGGAGCATCTCAGGTTATTGTTTAATTGCTAGATCCAGACGCCAGATGAACAGACCGGTCTAGACTGGATGAGCAGAGGCTTTTACTTGCTCTGAGCATTATTATCTTTTTTCAGGTTTTTGTGAGTTTTTCACCAAGCATGAACCAGTAACATTCGACATGCCCAACAGTTGTCTGTCTGGCCCATTCTTGAGCGAGCCGATTGTGCCGCTACGTAGTTCCCACCAGCAATTGAAAATGAACCAATTAAAACGGTAAGACCGCTTCTAGACCACTCAGATGCAAGACGCAGGTACGATTTCCTAATTGGGCGATATACAGCCTCGATCAAAACAGGGATCTTCCTGAGTTTCTTGGGCAACGCATACTTTATGCATACAATAGTCAGAAAAAAGAACAATCAAAACGTGACGAAAAGAAACAACTCTCACCACCAGCACCTTCTACAAGTGGTAAATTGCCATTACTTGTTGGTAAACATGCGAAAATTCTTTCAATCTTTTCTTTTAGCACAATATGGCATTGTAGGTCCCCTATTGATTCGATTAATGTATATATAGTAAGAACTTGCCACCTCCGAATTTCAAATGTGTGTTTGCTTTTACTTCAAGTACAACCAAAGTTTGCGAGCACCACATTTGACTCACATTCATTCCTTGACACAACTAAACAAGAATCATAATGAAAGCTTTCACTCCTTTGGCCATTTTAGCTGTCGCATCCACTGCCAGTGCTCTTCCAGCATACTTTGGTGAAGCTTCGTCTGCTTTAACCTCTGTTGCCCTGACCCCAGAGGCAGTGACCCCAGAGACCACTTCTTCATCAACTGAAGCTGCTGCCTGGGGGGTTCCGACCACAGTTTCTACGTCAGCGCCAGAACCAACCACTACTTCATCTGAAGAACCAGCATATACCCCAGAACCAACATCTGCTGAAACTACATCTGCACCATCAATTTCTTTGGGTCCAGAACCGACTGTTCCTGAAACTGCTTCTGCCCCATCGATTTCTCTAGCCACAGAACCAACTGTCGCTGAAACAAGTTCTGCTTCCTCAGTTGCACTGAGTCCAGAGCCAGCATTCCCAGAAACCAGTTCATCATCCGCTGAGGTTTCATGGGCATTGCCAACCTCCATTGGAGCTTCTCCTTCGTTGGAATCTTCTGCTAGTGAACTGACTCCATACGAATTCTCTTCAGAATCCAGCTCTTCATCCTCCTCATCAGTCCATTATGTCCCATTCACTGCTTCCTTGACTGCCTCACCTGTTTCAACAAGTTCAGACACCTCTTCCCACTCAGTTGGTGTCTACTCTTTGCCATATACCCCTGTTTCTCACTCGACTCACTCATTCGTTTACGAGACAACGTTATACGGACCAACTGGTCCACATACCCACAGTGCTTTGGCCACTCCAAAAATATATACCGCAGCTTAGATCGACACGGTTTAAGCTGAACTTTTTATACCCATAATTTTACAGCTTGATAGATTCAATTGATTCTTAGGGGTCTCATCCGGTTACAGGACTACTTATGAAAGTTATAGAATAAACAATTGTTTTCTGAAAATGCCGTACTCGAAAGACAAACGTAGTTATAATGGTCTTGATAGTTGAAGAATCTTTATCGAATGCTCAAAATAAAACTTGAAGTAAATCAAACGTCTAAACCTTTGAAGATTTAAAACTTTTATAAATCAAGAGAGAAGTTTACATTTCAGTAAATTGGGTTCGCACGAAGTGATTGAATTTCAAAAAGCTTAGCCAAATCGAATTAGCTAGATACATATTCCAAATGTATAGAGAATATTCATTGATCTCCTACCCCAGATCAAAGCACAATGTTTAACTCTGAAAGGGAACTGAAAAGGTAGGTTGAAAATTGATGTTTTGCTTACAAGCCGACTTCCCAAAAAAGTAATTTATTATGAGAAGTTTTTCATGTAGAAACGCTCAAAGGTTCAAGCTTGACGACTACTTCATTGCATTGTGAACATGTTGAAGTCTGTTGTGAACCCTCAAAACTGTGTGCGATTCCGGATGTCAGTTTCCGTGCCACCCGTTTCCCAACTGGAAGTCGGTTTCATATATAATGTATTCAAGGACAAGACGCAACTCTTGAGAAATATAGAAAACCAGAGTGAGTTGTTGAGACCCTATAACGCCAAACCAGTGGAGCAAATATTTTACAGGCATTCTAAAGGAAGGAATAGATTGGCAAAGTTTGACAGATTCATCGATGTGATATACGATTTGGGAGGAATAGAAGACCAAGTCGATAATGCCATTCTGCGACAAGTGTATGACTACAAGTTGGAAAATTTGATCACGATGATCACCAAATTGAAGGGAATCTTAAGATTGAGTCAATATGAAGAGACATTTTTGAATGAACAAACAAGGTCGAGACATCTCAGGCCTTTTTATAAGGTGCCCCGGGACATTAAAAACCCGAAAGCGTTTATGAAGAGACAGACTGAGAGTTTGACTAGGGCAAAATATGAGAAGCCTTATTATGATATGAAGACTAACCCAATTGACGTTGACTATACTGAGAGATCAATACGGCATCTTGATTTTGATAGGGTATTCCAGGTGCATACGATCAAATACTTTATCGGTAACGATGCGATATCGTATCGGGAAGATTTGGTGGATGATGGCATAAGAGATCGGTTACTATTTGGGTTTGACGGGTTTGTGAAGGACAAAGAAGTGAACCAGGAGAAATAGGAGAATAGCTCAAACAGCGGAGATAGGCAACCGTGTCTCAGACCAATTAATTATAGTTTCACCGGGGCATCGATGGAATCTGAACTATTCGGGTCCCGAGAAGAATGTATAGGCCAATCAAAATAACCGGAATCTAATATCGAAAAAACACCCGGTCTCCATGCTGTAAAATGCTTGCGAATCCAGTTTACATGCAAAGAAATGGGTGCAGTTTATCGATCTCCGTACATATTGGGACAAATAAATGTGTGTTTTCCACACATACAAAAAAAAAAAGAGTGAAATCACTATCATATATCTGGATAAATGGAACACCTTAAGTATGGGAAGGTCATACGTTTTCTGTCGAGCGTGTAAATGGGCTCCGATAATTGGTGGTTGATAGGATCTTAGAGATTTGTGGAAAAAGTGGTATATTGAAACCCCATCTGGTTGACTCCATTTCGCTTAATTATATTCTCCAAGATGATTATCCAGATAAAAGTTTGTACCCCACTATCTACACCATTTTGACACCCTCAGTCATATAAAAGAGTTCAGTTCTTGTGGCAGAAATCCCCTCCTATGTACATGTTGAAAGCGGTTTACCGCAAAACTTCTCCCAACCGAACCAGGCGGAGAAAAAAAACAAACTTGAGGAAAAAGAAATTCAGTTCCGGGGTACAGCTTGACTATTAAAATAGCCCCGGAATTGGTCAAAAACAACCGGTGAATACCACCAACAAAAATCAAAACTTCTCCTTATGTAAACAGAAGGAGAAGAAATTGGAAAAACCCAAATTCTTGTAGGAAAGATCGAATCATTGAATTTCGGGACTCATTTAGCCATATTTATACGCATCTGAATTCCCTAATTTTTGAAAACTTTTGATATTCAAGATCATCAAATAAATAATAATGAGCGCTATCTTGAAACAAAGAGTCAGATTCAAGCCGTATTTGGACAAGTTGAGAACTCCTGAACAGTGTGTGGAGTTGTTCAAACATGGTCAATATTTGGGTTGGTCAGGATTCACTGGTGTTGGAGCGCCAAAGGTGATTCCACAAGCTTTGGCTCAGCACGTTGAAGACAACAATTTGCAAGGAAAGTTGGGATTCAATTTGTTTGTTGGAGCATCTGCTGGACCAGAAGAGAGTAGATGGGCTGAAAATAGCATGATTTTGAGAAGAGCGCCACATCAAGTTGGAAAACCGATCTCCAATGCCATCAACGACGGCAGAACTCAATTCTTTGACAAGCATTTGTCGATGTTCCCACAAGATTTGGCGTATGGATTCTATTTCAAGGAAAAATCAAACCAGTTGTTGGACTACACCATTATTGAGGCCACTGCCATTAACGAAAGTGGAGGCATTATCCCCGGCCCAGCAGTCGGAGGATCTCCGGAGATGTTGGCTGTTTCCGACAAGATCATCATCGAGTTGAACACGACGACTCCTTCTTTTGAAGGAATCCACGACATTGATCCACATGTCAACCCTCCATATAGACAACCTTATCCGTACACTGCTGTGGACCACAAGTCCGGAATTGACGCCATTGCGGTAGATCCAGAAAGAGTCGTTGCCATTGTAGAGAGCACCGAACCGGACAAAGTCGGTCCAAATGCCTTGCCAGATGCCACTTCACAGAAATTGGCTGGCCATTTGGTGGAATTCTTTGAAGACGAGGTCAAACTGGGCAGATTGCCTCCAAACTTGTTGCCATTGCAATCCGGTATCGGTAACATTGCCAACGCTGTCATTGACGGATTGGCATCGTCTTCTTTCAAGAATTTGACCGTCTGGACCGAGGTGTTGCAAGATTCGTTCTTGCCACTTTTCGAAAATGGTGCCTTAGACTATGCAACTGCCACCTCTATCAGATTGACGCAGCCAGGTTTCGAGAAATTCTTCAGCAACTGGGACTTGTTCAGCAAGAAATTGTGTCTTAGATCTCAAGTCGTGTCCAATTCCCCAGAAATTATCAGAAGATTGGGGGTTATTGCCATGAACACACCTGTAGAATTGGACATCTATGCCCACGCCAACTCCACCAATGTGAGTGGATCTAAGATGTTGCACGGAATCGGAGGATCTGGAGATTTCTTGAGAAACGCCAAGTTGTCCATCATGCACACACCTTCTGCCAGACCTACAAAGACCGATCCGACCGGAATCTCGTGTATCGTTCCATTTGCCTCGCACGTGGACCACACCGAGCTGGATTTGGACGTGATTGTCACCGAGCAAGGTTTGTCCGACTTGAGAGGTTTGTCTCCGAAGGAGAGAGCCCAGGTGATTATCGACAACAGTGTTCATCCAGACTACAAACCTATCTTGCAAGAATACTTGGACAGAGCCATCTTTTACTGTACGAAGAAGAAGTCGTTGCACGAGCCTCATAGTTTGAAAGACGCCTTCAAGATGCACTTGAACTTGGAGCACAACGGTACCATGAAGATTGACGACTGGGACAAGACCTTTTGAGAAGTAGAGCAGCTTTCTTTATAGATCTGAATATAGCCTATCTCTTGACACATGTCTAAACAGTTTTTTCCTGCACAAGTGCGCGGCGCGCATTGGGCGCATTTTTTGCACTTTTGGGGCGCCCGCACAGGAGGGGTACTCTGCTCCGACGATAACTCCACTGTATGTTTTCGTTTCTCCACCGAATCACATATTTTTGCCTGTTCCCACCGATAGAAACACCGGAAGTCATACCGGGGATGGCAACCGGAACTACTTCATGCATACCACTAGGAGAACTTTTGAACGCATCAGATGGTGCCACATGGAGGACCGTTTCCAGCCCCATCTGTCGTGTCCGGAGTCAACCCGTAGTGCCTTACCTTAAAGTCGTGTCCGAAACCCCAAACCAGGAACAGCAGCAGTTTTCGTAGATTGCTCATAGCAAATTTCTATAAAAAATGTGGAGGCAGGTTTAGAGTTATTTGAGATGAGATAGATGAGGTAAAGAGCAACATGAGCAGCATCAAAGAAGGTTCGTTCTTCCTTTCATCAGCGGTTGTCATCGCGAGCGAGTCCATAATCTCGGCAATCACGATCTTCTTACCGAGCTGGATGATCGACTTCTTCACACAGGCCACCAAGACCATCTTTTCCATATTGAGCTTCACGTTCTTCAGAAATGAGGTCCATGACCAGTTGATCAAAGAGATGAGTAAAGACAAAGTCAGCCAGAATGACACAATATACTCCAGAATTCACCATTTGCAGAAACTGCACAACATCGAAGAGATGTGCATGCTCTTTGGGTACAGATTGGAGACACATCTCGTGATAACTCGGGACGAGTACATCTTGACGTTGCACCGGTTGAAACCGGCGAAAAATGGCAAAAAACCCAACGGGAAGTTGATCTATTTACACCATGGATTGTTGATGAACAGCGAAGTCTGGTGTACAATGCTGGACAAGAACATGAACTTGCCCTTTTTGCTATGTGATTTGGGGTACGATGTGTGGTTGGGAAACAACAGGGGTAACAAATACAGTAACAAGTCTTTGAAGTACAACATCAACGACACAAAATTCTGGGATTTTAGCATTGACGAGTTCTGTATCTACGACATTCCAGACTCCATAGACTACATCTTGAGTAACAGTGATGGTGTGAAGAAACTCACATATATAGGATTCAGCCAGGGCAGCACACAGGGGCTAGCTGCCCTCTCCACGAATGCCAAGTTGAACAAATTCATCGACAAGATGATTATCATTTCGCCGGCAACGACTCCAAAAGGTCTTCATAGCCTGCTTGTCAGCTCGTTGTTCAAATTGTCCCCGAATTTGATCTTTTTGCTCTTTGGAAGAAAAATCTTGTTGACTTCAGCCACATTTTGGCAGTCTATCATTTATCCTCCGTTATTCATCAAGGTGATTGACTCCTCGAACCAGTTTCTCTTCAACTGGAAGAGTTTGAACATCGATTACAAGCAGAAATTCGCCAGCTATTACCATCTTTACTCGACGACTTCGGTCAAATCCGTCTGCCATTGGTTCCAGATCATCAAGTCTAAAAAGTTTCAGATGTACAACTACCAATTCAATTCCATCTACAAGTTGAACTTGCAGAACTTGGTTTTTCCGACTGACACTAACATCGAGGTGCCCATCTTGCTCATCTATGGCAAGATCGATTCCTTGGTGAATATTGAGAACATGAAGACTCAACTACCAAGCAAAGACTTGAAGGTGATTGGTGTTGAAGACCATGAGCATTTGGATTTGCTTTGGGGAGAACGTGTAGACCAGGTGGTGTTCAAGAACTTGATCAGGTTTTTGGCCGGTGAAGAGTTGGTGGATGTTCCGGGAATCAGTATCGAAACTGATGACGATGATGAAGAGACAGATAATGTAAAGACTACTGTTGACGATTACTAATTGATTAGAATTGTGAGCATTGAGCAATTGACAGTCTCAAACTGTTTATTTGATAACCACACTCGTTGACGACGACTAACGAACTTACTTAGATTAGATATCATATGTACTAAACACCCCCAATTAATTATTTTTCCACACACATCAACAGTCGAGGGCTACTAATGAACTGTTTATATTGAGTTTATGCCAATCAACAGACATAATTGTATAATTCGTAAAATTTCAGCCTTGACAAGACGAATGAAATCAAAATACATGAACTGTAATGAGCAAAAACCCCCAATTTTTTTTCATACACCAAATTACTAAAAGTTCGATGACTAACAACTATCTAGATTAAATTGTATATAACCACTCCAATTTGTCATTCCAGATCAACTCATAAGATCCCATGACAAACTTATTAGCATTTATTATAGCTCTATGCACATATCAAATCAGTTTTAAAATATTGAACAACTCGTTGACACCCCCAACGTATTGGTTGGCCAAACTTCTCTTGACCTTGCCCACCTCAATCGTGAGCAAATCAGCCACTTTACCATTCAGTTCTAATTCCGAGGCATACAGGAACAAAGACTCGTCCGAAGGACTCTGACCTCCGATGACACATAACAATCCGATACGGTCATCGCCAGAGGGGTTCAAAGAGTCGTAAACCATTGACATTGGTGCACCAGGCGAGAGTGGCACGTTTTTATAATGGGAGTCCAACTTGCTCTTGTTGTCTACAGAGTACGAAATCAACTGCAACAGCTGTCTAGGCAAATCCACCTGCTGGATCACCACGACTTCGTTGAACCATGTCGCATGCACTTTTTGATTTGCAAAAACATCGTTTATATGTGTGATCAATTCCCCAGTCAAGGTTATTTTACGTTCGGAATCCTCAGCACGCACCTCTTCTGTATGGAATCTGACGGTGCAATCTTCAATTTCTACAGAAGAATGCGGCAATCTCTCTACAATCGAATTTACGTACTCAACCACGGCAGATTTCCAAGGGATCTGTTCGTCGATCAAAGAGTACCACTTATTGGAGTCGTGCAATTTGACATAACCCCCATTTTCGGCAATGAGCCCCAAATTGGAAACTTGACGGAACTGCATCACCAGATCGCTTTTCTTCAAATACGACATCACATAAACCACATTCTGCGGATCTGAAGTGATGTTATTGAAAATGGAGAAGATTCTCGACATTTCTACGGTGTTCAACTTGGAATTCTCGTACTGGACAGTCGACGTCAAGCTTTCCAAGTTGAACAAAAACACTCTCTTGGAGGAAGTGCAACTACTATACTTTTTGAAGAATCCCTGACTCGTACAAGTCGAAGCTACTGTTTTCCCATGCTGATCTTCCCATGAAGACAGAATAGAGTCCACACAAGCAGTGACCCAGTGGGTGGAATCCTGTTTGTAGATCAAATCGTTCAAGAATTCCCAATTTTTGGTCTTTTCCTCTGGGGATTTTTTGATAGCCTGTTCGATCAGCAGCGAGAACTGTCTGATATCCCAAGGGTTGATCAAGATAGTGCCTTTTTGCAAAATCGAGGCAGAACCGGTGAATTCTGACAAAATCAAAGGCGAATGTTTGGCAAAAGTCGACACTATAAACTCGTGGCATGTCAAATTCATACCCTCTCTCATCGTGGACACAATAAAAGTATCAGCCTCCGTGAGCAAGGCCAAATACTGCTCAAAATCGATATCCTGGTTCAAAAAGACCACTGGTTGAGCGATCGAAATGTTGCTGGATTTGGAATTGATCCTGTCTACTATTTGCCCGATGGAAGTCTCCAAATCCTCGTCATGGTTGTTGTTAGGAAGACAGATTTGGATGAAGATGACCTCGTCCAAATACTCGGGATTCTTGGTCAAAAACTTCTCATAGGCCAAGAGTTTCTGCTTGATACCTCTAATTCTGTCTACTTTATCTCTAGTTACAATCAACCTCTTGTTAGGCCATCTCTGCTGGATCAACTTCTTCCAGTACTGGATCTCGTCTGAAGTTTCCAACTTTTGTCTCAACGATTTCGCATCAATTCCTACTGGGATGTGGTTGATTTTGATGGTCCTGCCATCGTATTTAATGCCGTCAGTGGTGTAATCGCTCAACAACAACCGGTTACAAGTCTGGACAAAGTGTCTCACGTATTCCTCAGTCTGGAAACTGATCACGTTGGCTCCCAACATTCCCTCGAGCAAATTGTTACGCTGGGCAAAGCACCGGAAAACCTCCGAAGATGGGAAAGAAACGTGCAAAAATAAGCCGATTTTGGCATTTGGAATCAGCAACCGTACCATCCGAGGCACGAGCAACAAGTGGTAGTCGTGGATCCAGATGACGTCGCCTTCTTTATAGGTATCTATCAAGGATTTGGCAAACAATTCGTTCACTTTCTTGTAGAATTTCCACGAATGTTCTTCAAAAACCTTGGATTTAGGATTGTCGGGGATCTGGTAGTGCAAAGACGGCCATAATATCTGCTTACAAAAGCTCTTGTAGTGTCCCTGGAAGGTGATGTCATCTACAAAGACAGTTTCTGCACTGTAATGGTCGTTTAACTGCTTACTGATGCGATTCCTGGTGGAATTTGGCACCTCGTCGCTGGGCATGCCCACGGTCCCGACCCATTTGATGTCGCCGATATCCCCATTCAGCAGGGCGCGCTCTACGGCTTTCGTCAAGCTGATATTGCCTCGTCTCAGCTTGACGACTTCAAAAGGCGCATTTTTGAAAAATTCCGTCCGGTTGGTGCTGAACTGGTTCAGTTTGTCCGGGTTAGAGAAGCCGCCGAAAGGGGTGATCTTGTCCGGGATGTCATACGAGATATGTGACCTGTCAGGGTCGTTATCGATGCCACTGTCGTCGTATACAGCTTCATACGATGCCCCGGGGATGTGTTCACTGGACGAGAACTCCTTCTTTGAGGCCAAGCTGTAGAGACTCTTCTTCGTATACGAGGGTTGGTTCCTGTTGGCCAAATTTGTGGCCGACTGGTTGCGGGGGATCACCTTTAATCCCGGGGTTTGTAACTCCTTCTTCACCGGTTCCACGACAGCAGACGACTTCATCACCGGAGGAGTCTGGGCACGAGGCTGGATGAACGACGAGCTGTTCAAGGCACTTCGCAACAACAAGTTGTGCTGTTGCGACGACAACAGCGCGAGCTTATCGGCACCTTCTTGCTCCGACGGAGTCGCGGTGCCGGAACTGTACAGCGTAGGCGATGCCGTGGAGGACCGCCGCAACTTCGGATGGTGGTAGAAGAAATCCTCCACCGATGCCTTACTCAATTCGTCCTCATTGAGAAGCAAGTTGCTGCGGGTGTTGTTGGAGGACGAGTACATCTCCGGGGATCCCAATTGCAGCTTCTTGGCCATTGTCTTGAGAATCGAGGTGGAATTGCCTATTGCGGAGTTCTGTTTGCTGAAAGGAGGTCTCCGGGGCACAGAGTCAGTTCCCAAAGCGACATTGGAGCTACTGGCGTCCGGGATCAGACGTACATGGGCCAGGGCATCGAATTGGGTCTCCTGGACCTCAAACTCCACAGTGTAGGGTAAAAATCTGGCAATTGCAGTTAGTATGGCAGTTCTGGCGCAGCATTTATGGATTTGCCCATCCGGAAACGGAATTCCACTGAACTCCGCGCATCATACTCACAAAGACGCAACGATCAAAGTCATCTCTGCTGAATTTGACTATTCCACACGCACGTCTTTTGGGCCTTTTATATACGAAAACTGGGAATTTTTTCCACGAATTTTCCAGCGCAACAAATGCAATTACTGGCCTGATGGTTGCTATTGATCCAGGAACCAGATCCACCAGATCCACCAGATCCTGCTGAATTTGGATTTGCACCTCAGATGCACGATGCTCACTGCCATTTGTCCACCGATGTGAAGCAGTTGCCGGAATTGCACACGCCGCCGGTGCACTGCAACTTGATGTCCACAAACCAGTACGACTTGCACTACGTCTACAAATTGGGTTTGTTGCACGACAATATCAACCCCTGTTTCGGGATCCATCCCTGGTACTCGCACATGTTCAAGTTGCACCGGGAAACCACCAAAGACGACCATTACCGGGGCATTCTCAAGGGTGTAGACCAGGAGTTCATCGATATCTTGCCCGAGCCCGTGGCGTTGGACGACCAAATGGACATCATCACAGATCTCTTCAGCACATCCAAAAAAACCGCCATGGTGGGCGAAATCGGCTTGGACAAGATGTTCAAGCTCCCCTGGTCAGGGTTCTACGGACAGTACCACTTGGAAAAAAAGGTCGTGCACAGAGAGGGCAAAAAATTATCCCCTTTCCAGGTGCAGATGTCGCACCAAGTGCTGGTGGTAGATCTGTTGTGCGAGGCTGCCGTGAAATGGAATAGACCAGTGTCGTTGCACTGCGTGCGTGCGCATGGAACGCTTCTCGATTTGGCCAAATCCCGATTCCAGCACACCGAGATCCAGATAGCCTTGCATTCTTACAGTGGATCCATCGATCACGCCAAGAACTGGTTGAAAATCTTCAAGAACAGGGTCTTTTTCAGCATATCCCGGATTTTCAACATGGACCGCTCGGATTTTGCCGAGTTGGTGCAAAATGTGCCACTCGAGAATTTGTTGCTCGAGACCGATATGGGGCTAGACCACTATGCAGACGGTTCACACGACTCTAGACACCAAGACGATCTCTATGCGGTACTCCGGAGCATCGCCGAGATCAAGGACATCTCCGAGGACGATCTGCAACTGGCACTAACTGCCAACTGGAACCGGTTCCTCAACTCGTAATCACAGCCTCATTCTCAGATCAAAGTCGTGTATAGACGCCCAAAATTTCATCTAAAAAAAATCACTTTTCTGATACCGTGTTGCCTAAATATTCATCGAATCAGACGTATATCCAGGACCAAACAGGTGATCTGCCATCGGTCCATACACCAAGAACACTCTTTTCACTGCAGCACATCTGCTACACATCCGCACCGTTCTTTCCCGCTTTTTATCCGCATTTTTCCGCTTTCTAACGCGTCCACGCACAACTTCCAGATCTCACTAGTCAAAACACACGAAAATGGTTGACGACAAATATATCGGCTTAGCACTTGCGATGTCGTCATCTTTGCTGATCGGAACATCTTTCATCATCACTAAGAAAGGTTTGATCAATGCCTCGAAGCGCACGGGCTCCGAAAACGTCGAGGGATACGAATATTTGGGCAACCCGATCTGGTGGGCTGGGATGCTGACTATGGCCATTGGGGAGCTGGCCAACTTTGCCGCGTATACTTTTGCCCCTGCGATCTTGGTGACTCCTTTAGGGGCGTTGTCGGTGATTATCGGGGCAGTTTTGGCGGCTATTTTCTTGAAAGAAGAGCTCGGAGTCTTGGGCAAGATGGGTTGTGCCATATGTTTGTTAGGTTCGGTGATAATCGTGTTGCACGCACCTCCTGATAAGGAAATTGAGACCGTGGATGAGATATTGGGCTATGCGGCTCATCCTCTGTTCATGTTGTACTGTTTCTTGGTGCTGGCGTACTCTGTGGTGATGATTTACAAGATTGTTCCCAAATACGGATCCAAAAACCCGATGATTTACGTCTCTATTTGCTCTTCTGTCGGTTCTATAAGTGTGATGGCCATCAAGGCCTTTGGAATTGCTTTGAAATTGACCTTGAGCGGCAACAACCAGTTCACACACATCTCCACTTACATCTTTATCGTGGTGGTTGTCGTGTGTATCTTTACACAGATGACGTATTTCAACAAGGCCTTGGACCAGTTCGATACTTCGATCGTGAATCCTTTGTACTATGTCACGTTCACCACGGCTACTCTCTGTGCATCTTTTATCCTCTTTAGAGGCTTCAACACCACTTCTGCAGTGAACATCATCTCTTTGGTGTGTGGATTTTTGATCATCTTCAGTGGAGTTTACTTGTTGAATATCTCGAGAAAATCGCCAAAGGGAGAACATTTGTTCAGCACCAACAAGAACGGGCTTGGAGACTTGCCACTGACTGACGGTATTGGAGCCTACCAGACAAGACGGTCTGTGCAGTTCAGAAGACCCAGCAATGCTGCTGATGAAGAGAATTTGGAGTTGAGAAGATATGACAGCTTTGAATTGAGTGATTAGTATATTAGCCACGCTACGTTGAACATTAAACTAAAAGCTACAGAAAGGCTGTAGACATTATACTACAATGTGCTGTAGATTAGTGATACTTAAAGGTAATATGTCTTTGAAATATTGATACTGAATGCTCATGTGCTTTAGTACTGAAAGCTGACGTGTTTTGGATCATTGATACTAAAAGCTGATGTGCTTTGAATATTCATACAAACCTACGGAAGTGAATAGTAGAGCTTAGCCTATAGTTAGAGATTTGTACCCTATAGTTAGAGATCTGTACCCTATAACAATATTTTCAGTGCTAGAGATCTACGGTAGAACGTTTTTACTAAAAAAGTACAGAATTACCATACAACACCATACTAAACCCATAGTTATCTCCTATACAACATTCATGCTTATAGTAGAACATTGTCAAATAAACCCGATATGAATCATCATATAACGTCACTAATACAGCAGTGTCTCACTTTCCAACCAGTGCCACAATTTTTCAGCATTACCGTCGGTTCTTCCCTTCAGCACATCCGGTCTAAGTACGCCCTCTTGACCCCAAGGTTGGTAATACTTACCATTATCCAGGTTAGTCAAAGAGGGGTGCAAGGCACAGTAGAGTTCCGTATATGCTCCATAAACAGGTGGATACGAGATCCAGCCCAAAACAGTACTGCCCCCCAAAAGTGGAGTGGCAAGGATTCCAGGGTGACAGGCAACAGAGACGATGTTTTGCTTTTTCACCTCTTCAATATGCTTTTCCGACCACATATGGGCAAGATAGACATTGGCAGCTTTGGACTGTCCGTAAGCAGGGCGCCAACTCTGAGAAGATTTATGGTTGATATCATCCCAATTGATACCCCCATTCGGGGGAGAACTGAGATGGGCCCCAGAGGATAACCAGACGACTCTCTTAAAGTCAGTCTTGGATTTGATGAAAAAATCGTCCAATTTCTTCTGCAAGAGATACGGACCTACCACGTTAGTTCCAAGTTGCAACTCATAACCTTGCTCGGTTTTGGATCCAATTGGTGTGTTCATGACTCCCGCATTGTGGATGATGATATTCAACTTGTCAGCTTTGGTCTGTAAATCACTAACACCAGCGTCAAGTGACGTCAAATCGGAAAGGTCGAATTTGACCACGTCGATCTTGGCACCCGGGTACTCTTTGAGCAAGTCCTGTACAAGCGGGGCAGTTTTTTCAGTGTTTCTGACCCCCATAATGACATGGCAGTTTTTGGAGACCAATAATTTAGTAGCTTCGAGGCCCACGCCACTCGATGCTCCAGTGATCAAGGCCACTTTCCCTTGTAAATCAGGGTACTCCTGGGGTAAGTACTTGGGTTTGCCTGGGAAGAATACGTTTTTGAGAGTTGAGCAGCTAGCTTTGGCTGATTCGAACATGATTTGATTTGGTGATTTGGTATAGGGTCTAATAAGTGATAGGGGGCGATTTTGAATTTTATTAATCCCTAAAAAATTGCCATTATGCGCAAATTCCTATAATCACGTTTTGATAGTTTGCTCAGTTTTTTGATCCTGAGAATTTTTCAGGCCCGGAATCATAGCTTTGGCGGGTCAAGGTTCACAGATAGATTTACCACATACCAGGGCCATTTTGCAAGATCAGTATAGATTGTCAGAAAATTCAATCTAGAGCACAGTATATTGAAACTAAAATGCTACAGAAACCTGCTCAAGACAAAACCCTACATTTAACAGCACACATCATTACAGATCCTCGACATGGTTCATTTTATAAACTCTCCCAATTATACCAAACGAAAAGCCGTTCTCTCATCTAGCAAAAGAATAAATAACAACATACAGAAACATCGATCAAATGTCATCAATGTCCAATTCATCATCTTCGTCTTCGTCGTCATCACTGGCTGCACCAAACTCAAAGTTCACATCTTCGTCGTCATCCAGTCCGAATGCATCTGTTTCGTTGATCTTGGCAGATTCAGGCAATTCTCCCATTGTCTTTAAAGTTCTAGCCTCGTCCAAATTGAACTTGTGCACAACATCACATTGGTCATCTTGGAAATCTCTCAAGGAGACCAAGATGATATCACCTTGTCCCATCCAGACCTTCTTTCTCAATTTACCTCTGATATGGGCCATTCTTTTGATGCCGTCGAAACACGTGGCTTCGACTCTACCGTTACCCAACATCTTGGAGATCTGGGCGTATTCTTGACCTTCATCTTTTGTGATCAATTCTCTTTTCTGGCCCCAGTTGTCATTCTTCCCTCTTCTTCTATTTTTACCTCCCTAAATTGGCGGTTAGTCTTTGAAGCAACAAAATACTGTGATCCAAGAGAGTCTACTCACTTTACCTTTACCGTTCTTTGGCATCTTGATCGATATTACTCACGCCAACAACTCTAGTGCCCTCAAAAAATTTCAAATTTTTACATGAAAATTTTTAATCCGTTTGCGATCGTTTGGGATGTGCACGACTTTTTCATTTTTCGCGTCTGCAAGATGCTCTTCAGCAGAACATACATAGCGGTCTCCCTAGAACTTGGCAATGCAATGGCACAAAATAGCATGGAAACCGCACCAGACACTACGAAACTGATAACATGGCTGCATTTTGGTAATTTTGATTAAAAAAACAAATCTTTGTACACTTTAAAGATCGACAAACACCACTTGGGGGTAATTAAAGCCAATTGACAGGGAATGGGATAATATCGAGTCAATTTGCATCAAATCGAGCCAAATTGATCCGATCAGACCAGAATCATAGCAATTCCAAAAAAAGACAAGCTTGATCACAATTGAGGTTTCAATAATAATCTTTGTCGTGTTTCCACTCTTCGGCAATCAATTTAATCAACTCCGTATTCTTGGCTCCCGGATTGGCCTCTCTGAGTTCTGGGAACTTCTCCTTGACATACTTCTGGTACTTGCTGATGGCTTTTGGTGGGAACAATTCTGCCTTTTTGGCGTTGTACAGGTCCAGGTCCTTTTTGTACTCTTCCTCATATTTAGCCTTTTCCCCTCCCGGTAAAGTTCTCCATTGATCAGCACCGGCTTTCATGATATCCTTCATCTTTGAACTGGCAAACTTGCCAGAGTCCTTGAGATCCAAGAGAAATCTCAAATAAGCGCTTGTAGGACGGACCAAACCCATCAATCTCAATTTTTCAGTCTTGTACTTTCTCAAATCTTTGCTGTATTTCGAGAGGTACGGTTTTTTCTCCTCCTCGGATAACCCGCTCCATTTCGCAGTGAGCGCTTCAGAAACCACTGTCTTGTCCTTGGTGCCCAATTCCTTTGCAAAACTCTTGGAATTCTTCAGGATATAACTCTTCAAGGGGGCATCAGGTCTAACCGCATAGGCAAGTTCTGGATCTTTGGCCTTGTAGGCTTCAAGCAGCTTGTTATAAGAGTCATAATACTTCTTTTTCTCACTTTCAGAGAGCAGTTTCCATTGAGCAGCAGCAGCTGAGGCTGTCTTACCAATAGAGGCGTCAGGGGTAGTGCTCTTCAAGGACTCAAAGTTCTCTTTGAAGAAAAACTGGAATGCATTACCCGGCTTCTTGTAGGCGACTTTCAACGTGGCCACTGTAGTGGAGAACGATCTGATCGAGTTGAACATGGTGCAATTAGCGAATAGTGTTGGATAATTGAGGCGAATTGAAGTCAATATGGGTTGTTTGTGCCTTTTATAATTTGTTTATATTTTTCTGCTGGAGCGGTGCAATAGCTGTATTGGGAAAGTAGTAAAATTCCCGGATTGGGCAATCGGTTGTTATGCCACTGCAGTGAAATTGACGGATCGTAATTACCCAATATAGCAGTCGGGCAGTTTCGATCAAATTACCGCATCCGGCAATCAGAGATGTTTTTCAAACCTACTTCCAAGACATACAACACCAACAACACAAGATGGCATTCGTGGAATTGAAGTGGCCTTGGCTCGGAGTAGCCATACCAAGCTTCCTTATCGGATTCATCGGCTATTCGCTGCATTTCTTCGTCTTCAGGCACTACTTTTCCGCCCGAAAACAGCTACTTTTCGAGCTGATGCTCTCGATGGTGTGGTTGTCATACTACTTGGCTGTGGTGACAGAGGCCGGGTCTCCGCCGCCGAACTTCCAATATGAAGACTCAAGATTGGTCTGGCGCAAATACTGCAAGAAATGCCGCAGTTATAAGCCCGAAAGATGCCACCATTGCAAGACATGTAGGAAATGTGTCTTGAAAATGGATCACCATTGCCCCTGGACCATGAACTGTATCGGATATGAGAATTTACCGCATTTCATGAGATTCTTGATCTGGGTCTTGATCACGACATCATTTCTGTTCTACGAATTCAGCTTGAAATTGGTGGAATACTACGGCAACAGCAACTTGCCTGCGTATTTGTTCGATCTCAAACAAGTAGTGTTTGTCATTGTGTTGATGTTGTTGGACACATTTGTGCTTTTGTCAATAGCGCTATTGCTGTTCCGGATCGTGTCGCAGCAGTTCTTCTCCGGAATGACGCAAATCGAGGTCTGGGACCACGAAAGATTGGAATCACAGATCAGATCCAAGAGACTCTGGCGTCAGATCCATAAAAATTACCGTCAAATCCATGCCCGCAAGTTGAATGTCGATAAATTGGTGACCTCAGATAACTATAATTACCAGGACGTGTCGGAAGAGGGATTTGAATTGCGTAATTTGAACAACAACAGTAATTTTGAGGCGGAAAATGACCAAGACGACTACTATTCGCAGGACAAGATCCCCCAGAACTTCAATATCGACGATATAGTGTTCCCCTACGATATATCATTTACCCGTAACATCTATAACTGCCTAGGACCTTGGTATTTGTTCTGGTGGCCATGGTCTAGACCACCTCATACCTCTATACAGAACGGTCTTATCTTTGAAATAGATCCAGAGTTCAAAGATTTGGACCAATTGTCGTTACCCTGGCCACCGGACTCGGGATCCCAGGAGGTCCTCAGTTCAGATGCCGAGTACTATGAACAGATAAACTTCAACAACCAGAGACGTAGGATAAAATTGGAGGATCCAAAGTTGAAATTGCAGAGAACTGAATGGTACAACGATTTCGGTGAGACATTGAGTGATTTCGGCGTGGATCTCGATGCTGAGGACGATGATAACGATGGGCTGGACTCGAATAGATGATTAAATAGAAAATAAAAGATTTCGTGGTAACGGCATCCAATAGTTTGGAAAGAAGTATATTTAAACCCCCAATTTTGGGGGTTTCAATTCACTTTGAAGATACAGAAACCGATGATAACGTGAGCAGAGCACAGCAATGACGTGAGTGAACTACGCACTTGATATGGTCCAAAATACAAAACATTTCTTGGTTACAGTACAACATATAATAGTTTTAAAAAATAATATACTAAACACCCCCAAAATTGGGGGTATTTTCAATTCACTTCGACATCTCCGTCCAGATCTTTTTTCACTTCAGGCACCGTCTTGGCCTCTTCTGGAACAATCTCCTTTTTTGTGTCTTCTTTGTTATCGTCAGCTTGGATATTTTCGGCAGGTTTTGGTTCTACCGTGACTTTGACAACTGGCTGGAACAGTTTATAAGCTTCAGGACCTTCCTTGAGTAAGACATCGAATTTTGTCTGGTTCTGCTCCAGTTCGTCTTCTTTCACGTTTTTGGTGAACCCGAATTCACCATTCAAAGCACTGTGGAGCTTCTCGATTCTCTTCAGTCTCGGTTTAGGCTTGCTGGCATTGAACAACGAAATTCTAGAAAATTCATCAAACGAATTGGCTTCAAAGAACAACTTGTATGTGTTCTTATCAATGTTCACCTTCAACTGCGGATCTACAAAGCCCTTCAACTTCTCCTCCTGCTCTTCATCGTCTTCGTCTTCTCTGATCCTCTCTTTCAAGAACGGAATCGAGATCTTTGACGAGCTCACGTTCTCTGTAGGATGAGACATCACATACGTGGTGACGTAGTAGTTATACTTGGAATCGTCGTCTCTGAACTCTTTCAAGGTCAAATCGTCCACGTCGACAAATTGGATAATCACCTTGTTTGTCACGTCATTGAACATGATTCTAAACATGTGCTCATCGGCACCCATGAGCGATCTCACTTGCATACGGTACAAGATCTGCTCCTGTGCAGTGGTGGTGGTCTTGGTTCTGTCCTTTTCGAACAATACCATCATCTCAGAGGTCCTATTGTCGGAGACAATGCTGTGCAGATGCTTAACAAGCCCTTGGATCACTTTATCGATCGTGAACAACTTGTACGCTCTGTTTCTGTATCCATCTCTCAAGGCTTCTTCAAACCACTGGTGTTCAAGTTCACCTTCGATCAACTTGGTCGACAACTTCAACACTTCCAAGTAGCTGTCTTCACCTTTCATGGCAACACCCAAATCCTGCAATTGGTGGCTCACCAACCCGAGATCTTTGGCAAATTGGGTCTCTTTCCTCGAAGATATATCGGCATTCACCTCGGCGTTCATCGCCTTGATCTCCTCCAATCTCTCATAGATGGTCCTCAAGTACCGGAAAAACACATACACAGTGGTGTTGGAAAACAAGTTGTAGTTGTGCCTTGGAGAGCTCGAGAAATCAGTGACAACGGCTTCTTCATACGCAGCCACCGTATCGATCCAGGACTCTGCAGCCCTGGTGATCTCTTCGGCAATCTCAGGCTCTTCTTCCGGTTTCAGTGTCAGGGTCGACACATCCGGAGTGTCTTCTTTCCTGTGTTTGCTCTGTTTACTGTTGTTTTTCCTCAAAACGTCTTTTAACAAGTCTACGTCACCACGAGACCGTTTTTTGGATCCGTTGGAAGGAGACGATTCTTTGGAGTCGGCGTCTGAGATCAACTCGTCCTCTTTCTCAACTTCTCCGTTCGAAGTTTCGGAACGGAACTGTCTTTTGGCCAAACCATCGTTGATGTACTCTGGGGTCAAGTTGAAGAAAAGAGCCAAGTAACTCTTCAAAAACTGCTCCAAACGGTCTTTATCGTTGGCAGAGTACACAGAATTGTTTGTCAAGAAGATCAAAACCAATTTGGCAATGTCCAAAACGATCTCGTAGTCTTTAAACTCGTATTCCAACTGTTCTTTGGGCTTAGGAGTCAAGGGATGCAATCTCTTTTGCGTCTGTTCGATCTTGATGGTACTTATTTCCGAGATCAACTGCTTCGTGGTCAACAATTTCTTGTCGGCTTGCTTGAAAGTCAAGCCCAAATGGTCCAAGCTCTTCATAAATACCTTCTGCTCCAATTCTCTCCACACCTTGTTCCATTCTCTGTGAGATCTCTTCCACTCTTCGTCCTTCTGCTTCAATCTCTTCAACACGATAGGCACAGCGACAGCCGGATTCTCGTGCAAGGCATCGATGACCTCGAATCCTCTGTCCTTGTCGTACACTTTTCTGATCACCTTCTTGTAGATAGTCGTAGAGGTATGTCCAAGACCAGGAGGTAACTTGAAGTGGGCTTTTTCCTCCGGTGTCATGTTGGCTATTCTGTTGGCAATGGTCTCCAAAGTCTGGATCGTTCTCAAGTTGGCCTCCATGTAATAATCGTACTCGTGTCTCTCTTCCTCGGTTCTGAAGAGCATTTCTTCGTACTGGTTCTTTCTGTGTGCAATGAACCCGGAATCCTCTGAAGCCCAAGTCGGATGACCGACCCACTCGTCGTTCAACACTTCCCAGCACATATCATCTCTTCCAGAGCACGGCATAAAGGTTTCCGCTTTCGGCAAGAGTCTATACGAAGGACCACACGCTTTACAGAGAGACAACTCCAACTGGTGTTTCTTGAAGGTGATGTTCTCAATATGAAGCGGCTTTCCCTCGTAGCCGACAAAGAACTTGAACCAATCAAACAATTCTTTGAAAGGGCCGATAAAACCTTCGACTCTCTCCACCAAGGTCTCTTTGTCAATGATATCCTGCGAATACAAGTTGATCATCTTCAAGAACTCGTTGTACACCTGTTTATTGCCGATGGTCTTCTTCACCTTGTCAAAGAACCCAATCTCCTCCGAAAGAGACGAAGCTGCTGGCACCTGGTTTTCCATCAAGATCTCGTTGGCATGCTGCGCCAAATCTTTCTTGGATTTCTTCACAGGGCCTCTCAAATCAGACACGGGAATCTCCTGGAACTTCTTCTTTCTCTCCTTTCCAGGCGGCACTCCGGCTCCCGAGGACGGAGGCTGGAAGTTCCCGAGCGGAGGGAGCGAGTTTTTAGAGCTAGGGGCCCGGTAATACTCCTGCTGAACCAGTTGCGGAAGTGGCAGCAGCAGTTTCTCAGCCAGCGACGACGTATCCGGCAAAAATTGCTTGAAATCGTCCAAGAGATCAGGTGCGTCCTGGAATAATGACGTCACCTGGTGGTACACTTCCGTTATAGGCTTCTGTTCCTTCTGGTACGTCTGCAATATCTCCAAAAAGTGCTTGTAGATGTCTGGCTGGCCCGAGAACCGGGTCTTGATCTTATTCACATAGCTGATGGCGTGGTTGAACTCGATCGGGTTGTTGCTGGACCCATTTGCACCCAGAATGGCACTGGCCATCTGCGCCTGCGGCAGGGCCAGGGCCTGGGCCAACGGGTTTCTGTCAAAAGGCTGTCCAAACGGCTGTGCCTGTTGCTGCGGCTGATGTACCAGTTGCGGTAATTGTGGCTGGTGCTGTTCCTGTGGCACCGGCTTGGGCTGGGCCCATTGTCTCTGGTCGTAATCTACAACAGCCTCAGGTCTGGCCGTGGTGCCCATAGGAGTGGTCACAATGATCGGATTCGGGTCAGAGGGGTCCAAAGAACACTCAATGCGGTAACCCGGAGGCAAGAATGTGTTGAAACCCTGAATGAGGTTCGGGTGACCCCGGAACAACGTCGAGACTCGATCTATGACACCGGGAGTATCGATGCTGGAAAAAGTTAGTACACGAAAAATCAAAACCACCCGATCGGGAAAACAAAAAAGTTACCCGGCCAGGCGCCGAAAATCTCACTTACCTTTGACTCTTGAAGTCCTTCATGATGTCCAAGAACAAGTTGTACACGTCTGGCTGGTACAGGAACTGGTTCTTGACCTGGTCCAAGTATGAGAGGGCGTCTTTCACGTTGAGCGGTTTGTAGTTTGCTGACACGGACTGGATTCCCACTGAAGCAGTGCTGCTTGGAGCTGGTTCCTGAGGTGAAATGGCACTTGACTGGGGCTGCGGCAGGGGCTGGGGCAGTGATTGTGCTGGTGGCTGTGGCTGAGATGGTGGCTGGGATTGTGGTTGATGTTGTGGCTGATTTTGCTGATTTTGCTGATTTTGCTGTGTTTGGTGTTGATGTGGCTGATTTTGCTGCTGCTGTGCCAGCTGGTGCAATACTGGAGAAGCCGATTGTGCCGATGGTTGTTCCTATTTCCGTTAGTATCTTGTCCCATGAATGGAATGTTCTGGATCATCACTTACACGAATCGCATTGTGGTTGCCAATCGGAGACATGCTGAAGCCTCCCTTGGTCTCATGCGAATTGCCCAAACCCGGTAATGAGGGTAAATAATATTGACCTGACACGTTAGTATCTTGCATTTTCTATGCCTGATTTCCCATTTTCAAATCAGAACCCTGATATCGATGAACATTATCACTTACCGCTTTCCAAACTTGAAGGTGGAGGCAACACTGGTGCTGTCAGTTGGCGTCTAAGGAGTATGTTAGTATATTCACCATGAAATCTGCATTTGCCGCGTTTCTGCATCCAAACTTACTGGAAATTGAGCAGTAATCCCGGTCTATTCTCCGGGATATTCCCGCTATCTTGCCCTTCTGTGGGCTTCCAATTTTTGCTCTGCATCTTGACCAAGTGGATCCGTTTCAAACTCTTGCTTTCTGTGATCGAGATCTATTCAATCTCGGTTCAAATTTGATTGCAAAAAAGTTTCACTCCAACTAAGTGCTCACAGATCAACGCGATGTGATATCGATCGATACTGAATCTGGTGAACTGATACAGCTGATGCCGGTGTAAAGGTGCCGAATTACAGGAAATGAACAAGAGGAAAAAAAACATGAAAATGTCCTCTGGGACAATTGGTCGGGCGGGTAATTGCACTATCGGCTGGACCAATTGGGCAAGTATACTGGGGCTGCGCAGGGGACAGAGGATGAAAAAATTGAACGAATTGAAAATAGTGAAGAGGCAAGAGACACTGGATAGAGGATAGACAACATACACGATGAACGCTCCAGATAGATTCGAGTTGTTCATATTACCGGACGGTGTATCGAAGTGAGTAATAAGGTGCCGAATTCCCACCGAAAAAGACATACTGACAGCGCAGATTGAATATAACACCCGACCCAAGGGTACCTAACTGTATATTGATCAAATTTGAAAGAGAAGACCACACGTTGGGAAATATACTCAGACAACTGTTGATCAACGATCCAAGAGTCATTTTCGTCGCATATAAAATCGAGCATCCGCTTTTCGCCAATTTCTTGATGCGTTTACAGACAGAGGAAGGATATAAGCCAAAGACACTGTTGAGAAATGCATGTACAGAGTTGATCAATTTGTTGGGGGATTTGTCCAAGAAGTTTGAACAGGAGTGGCAGATCAAGGCGTTGGTTGAGAACAACGATGACGACGATGACGATGATGATGAGGGGGGAATTTTCAGGTGAATCTGGGCATTGAGTACTAAAACACCCATGCACTAATTATCAGAAATGATCAGGAATAATACCAGAATCACCATATCACAATGACCAATGACCACTCATCCATATACTGAAAAAACCCATAATGTACATTACCAGCCCGAACCACCACGGCTTTAGAAAATATAACCTTTCCTGTGGGTATTATTAGTATATATGTTATACATCTGTAAAGGTTCAAATCTGTGAAACAATTATTAGCAATAGGAGACGGAATAACCAGCAATCATCATAAACATTTCTTCAAGCTCTTTTTCATGACTTCAAACTTGACGAGGAAATACTGATCAGAAAACTTGCCTTCAAGGGCATCTTTGAGTTGTAAAGTGGTGACTTTCCTTGATGGGTCGATATGTGTGATAGCTGTGCCTTGGAAAACGTATTTGTGGTGGTCTTTGAAATTCCACTGGAATGCGTCGTTCGACAAATGGAACATCACATACGCGTCATTTCTCTGGTAAAATCTCATGTAGACAACGTCATCAGATATATTTTGACCGTTACCACCAGATGACAAGTTGGCCTGCATGTAATTTTCAAAGAATTTCAAAATCTCCAAGCTCATTCTCAACACCGGAGGCACAGACTCTTCAGGATGTCTTCTAATGATTCCGTTTCTCACATAGTCAATATGTCCTGGATTATCACCACACCTCAATATGGAGTCACCGTTGTTGAACAACACACCGATAGTCTTTGTAGATAATTCAAAGGCAAATCCATGTTTGTTACTGTAGTCGACCCATTTGGTGATGATAATTGGATTTTCAGCAGTGAACGGCATCGGTTCACCTTTCTCTATCGAATCAATCGTGAACAAGATGTCTTTGATCGATTTTTGTGTAGTCACTTGTACAGTTCTCTTGATCTCTTTATATTTACTCTTTGTGTTATTTGGGGATAACGAGGTTGGCAAGATTTTCTCCTTGTTCAACTCTTTCAACTCTTGTTGCTTCAACAACTCAACAGGTGTCTGCTTTTGGTCGTTGATACCGGCCTTCAACTTGGACGTTCTGAAGTTGATCGAGGACTCTTCCTTGGTGATTGTGGAGAAATCTGGAGCATGCCTCAAGGATTCCAGTGTCAATCTCTTTGGGAAGACTCCTGCTCTGAACCATGGGTGTTCCAAGATTTCATCCAAAGTAGGTCTCTGTAATGGGTTAGTCATCAAGATATCAGAGATCAAGGCTTTGGCTTCGTCTGATACCGGATATTTGTCATTGGAGGGGAAACTGTACTCGTTTTGCTTGATTCTTTCGTAAATCACTTGCACGTCTTTGGATTGAAATGGGGGTTTTCCACACAACAATGCGTACATCATGACTCCAATTGACCAGACATCTACCTCAAATGCATGTCCAGTGTTCTTACCCCCCAAGACCTCTGGTGCAATGTAGTTAGGAGTACCACAGATGGTGTATTTTCTCGAACTTCCGGGGGCTAATACTGAAGCCAATCCGAAATCGCCAATTTTCAACTCCATCTCTGGATCGAAAAAAATGTTCCCCAATTTGAGGTCTCTGTGAATAACTCTTCTAGAATGCAAGTATTTGATTGCACCGATGATCTGGACCATGAAGTATCTAACTTCAGGCTCAGTCAAAGATTTCCTAGTCTTTAACAATTCCATCAAACTACCGTTTGGACAGATCTCGAGCAAAATATAGACGTTGATGTCATCTTCGAAACAGTCGGTAAATCCGACAATGTTCGGATGCGACATACTTTTGTGGATCTTGATCTCCGACAACAATTTGGTCTTGGTCTTTTCATTCTTGATCGAAGCCTTGGCAACTGTTTTAGCTGCATAGATTTCTCCAGTCTCGTCTTTCATCTGGAAACATCTTGCAAACCCGCCTTCTCCCAAGAACAATCCACGCTGATATCCTCTTCCAGCTTTGGTCCTGACAATTGACGGTGGAGTCTTACATAAGGCTGATAACTTTTCTTTCTTCTTCTTCAGCCCCGCCGATACTCTGGCAACTGGCTTGATCGGAGTCTGAAGTTGCACAGAGGGACCGAGATTTTGTCTCTTGTTCAAGTCTGACGGCTGCAATGGCTTCAAAGACATCGCTGTAGGTGGGTTTTTATTGGTGCAATTGTGGGGTCTTTGGTAACCGCTATTCTATGTCCAGATGAGATGTAGATGAGCTACTATTGGTGATTGCGTCCCCGAGTCCGGTTTTCGAAACGAATTGCCAACGAAATCCGTGAAAGATCAACGATCCAAGTGGTGACAACGGGAGTTATAAATGAACCGAATTGGAATTTGGCTGTCAATTAGATCTTTGAACTGAGTATTTTGGTTTGTCAAAATGGAGGAAAAAATTTATACATGAAAACATGTTTACATATTACCCCTTTCAGTAAGGCAATTGAGAAAAGTTGTATGGGAAAAGTCGTGCATTTGGTCCAGATTAGACTAATCAGGAAATGTTATGGGAATGGCTCTATTGTGGTTTCCCTTTTGGGTGTTACCCTGGAACAACTCATCGGACATTGGAAAATCCAAATGGGGTCATGAGGACGGAGCGTTTCATGTCATGTTGGGATCAGTGAGTTGTGGATGTGATTGCTTGACTGTTATTGAATTCCCTGGGCTCTGACTTGGTCTAGTTAAGAGAGGAGACACAAGGGTCCATTGAGTGAAAAGAGAGGGTAGTAGAGCTGCTCAAATGGGGGTTTGGCAATTCCTGGTTCACATATTGAGAAACAGATTTTCACTGGAGAAGATCAGGACAGAGGTTTTTCTGATTTGGGCTAATTCTTGATAGTACAGAAAGAGTGACCTGTGGACTAAAATTTAACTACGTCATGATTGGTGGACTAAAGTTTAACCACTTCATGATTGTGTGCGTTTCATACTCCTGGCAAGTAATGTCCAGATCTCAGCTACCTATCACTCAAAGCTGACAAACTCAAGAAGGTGATAAGGTTCCTCACACTACAGCTTAACTTCTTTTTCCTTGTCAACTTTGGAACTGATTTACTTGATCTACCCAAAGGGCAGGGCTATATATAATTGTTTTATACTGAAGACCTCAATGCTGTAACTAACTAACCAAAACAAAGCACTCACTCTGCAACATTCCCAAGATCAGTTCCCTCATCTGGCCCTCAACAATTCTTCCATCGACAATGGCAGAGAACTACTCCAAGGCATTGAAGATCTGAAGTATGAGCACCCGATGAGATAAACTAGTGCACTAACGAGGAAATCAAACTGGGGCGGTGGAAATGTACAAAAAATCATCAATTTGCACTAATAGCACTAACATCACAAATAGCACATCACTGATAGCACCAGCATTACACCACTACACCACTACTCTACATCCCATACACGACAATATTATAACCGTTGACAAATCGCATAAAACATATATAACAAATAGCTGTACAAGACTGCAAATTCCAGGTGTATCCGATAAGGGTTAGAATCTTCCTCTTCCTCTTGATCCACCTCTTGGAGCACCTCTGGAACTGAAACCACCACGGGATCCACCTCTGGAGCCCCCACGGGAACTAAATCCACCACGGGAACCCCCACGGGAACTGAAACCTCCACGGGCTCCACCACGGCCACCTCTTCCGTTGCTGGCTCCTCCTGGGGCTCTCTTTTTCTTTGGTTTTGGCACTACCTCTTTTGGCTTTGGCAAGAATCTCTCCAATGGTAACAATTTATCTGGGCTGATGTAGAATTTGTCACCTTCTTTAAAAGACTTGGCAACGACTCCCTCAGATGGCTTGATGGTGAAGAAAACTTCGTTCAATGGACCCAAGATCTCGTCGACTTTTCCCACTTGTGTCTTGTTCTCTAAATATATTGGAGCATTGAAGTATGGAATCTTGGAATTTATCGAGGTACAGACAATATCTCCCTCACATGAATGCAAGAATGTACCCATCTCCAAGACTGAGTCTGGAGGGCCTTGAGGAGCAGAAGGTCTGCCACCAAAGCCACCACCGAAACCACCTCTTGAGCTGCCTCCTCTTCCGCCTCTAAATCCGCCTCTACCTCTATTCATTGTGCTATCCTGTATGTGAAGTGAAGTGAAGTGATGCTTCTGTAAGGTCTTTTGACTTTTTTTTCACTTTGAAAATTTTTTTCTCTGCATTTGATTTTTTGTGCTGAGGGAAGAGGAGTGTGTAAAAGAACAAATTGCCGAATCAGGAAATGGTCGTCGAAAAGGGGTGTTTGAAAATAATAAATCGAGTTACGTATATATGTATATCAGGCCAGATCCAAGAGACGGTTGGTGGCGTTTTCCAAATTCCAGTCTTCGTCGTTCAAAGCTTTAACGGCCGAGGCTTGGTCAAATCCCATGGCGGTCAATTCTTGGATCGCCCATTCATGTGCCTGGGAGTCTTGGGCCACTTCAGGAACTACTGGAGCAGTGCTCTGTGATACAGCGCCGGTGAACAGCAGTGTATCGGCCGAAGCACCGGCATTACCGAATCCTTCAAATAACTTATCCCATTCGTCGTTGTTTGTGTCCTGGGCAGCAGGTTCCAGGGTCTCAAAAGAGAACAGCTGTCCCTGTGCTGCAGAATCAAAGAACCCTTGCCCAAATTCGTCAGTTGCATCGTTGTCGAAAGCAGAGGCCTGTCCTTCAAAATCGGGATGTGCTTCTTCTAACCCTGCAAACTCATCAAACAGATCATCGGCAACGTCTTCAGACTCAACAGACTCTTCTACAGCAGGCTCCAAGTCGTCGAAATCGTCTCCCTGGGCCTGGACGACATTAGGGGCCGTTGTGGTGTCATGGAAATCACCATCGTCATCCGAGGAACTGGATTCATCGTACTCCAATTCACGGATCGGTGGGAACTCGTCGGCTTGAGAAAGTGCAGAAGTTGGAGCAGTGGCCAGTTCTTCAACATCGGTAGATCTTTCAGTGGAGGCAGATGGAGCATCAAAGGCGAATCCGCCTGGCATGCTCGACAAAACTGGCAGGTCTTCCGAGACGGGATCTTGGCTAGGTTCTACAGGTTCAGCAACAGACTCTTCTGGGTGAATTGTAATGTTACTAGACGACTGGTCAGCTACAGCCAGTGGGGCGTCTTCTGGATCTGCTTTTTCGATAGTTTGAGCATCGTCATTTTCAGCATCAACAATTTCAAATGACTCTCCAATCGACGAGGACTGGGATGCGTCTCTAACCGCAGTCACTTCTGGTGGATATTCCAGAGCTGGTTCAGTAGGCTCTAACTGAGCACTGACCTGACCCGTAGGCGTCGCAATCTCTTCCTCGAGCAAAGAAGGCGAGCCAGGTTCTGAGACGTTCTCTTCCCCTCTTACAGACTGTGGAGGATTATTCAGCACACTTGAAGTGGTCGAATGTGGACGTGCCAAAGGCAAGTTGAACGTCTGGTACTGTTGAGCATACTGGAACTCAGATCCCGGTGGAGAACTGACAGGGGTCTCTGTCTCGTTCTTAGAACTAGTCTGGGTATTTGAGCCTGGAGAGTCCATGCCAAATGACTGCAATTTATCGGTCACATCTTCTGTTTCTGTCTCTGTTTCGCTCTCCAGTGCGCTCTGCGTATTTTCAAAAGTCTCGAGCGATCTCTCAGAATCTACAGCTTCAACCAGTGCTGGGGTTTCAGCAGGAGTATCTGGAGCAGCTTCAACGTTTTGCGTGAGTTGCAGATGCTTCTCTTGAAGGTCCTGCTTCTGCTGAGCATGGTACGAGATCGTCGATTCCGTGCCTCTCAACAGCGATTTGGTCATTGCCACAGTGGCAGCAGCAGCTGAGATCGCAGCAGTGAGCATAGGGATCTCTGCTTTCAAGGAGTCGAGTTTACTCTTTGCATTTTCGTGCTCTTCTTCTACAGCAGCCACGTCTCTATTGGTGGAGTCGAGATTGGATCTCAATTCCACGTTTTTCGACTCCAAAACGTTTACTTGTTGCTGAGTGACACTGAGCATGCTCGTGGACTGTTTCTGCTGGTTCAAGACTTGTTCGTGCTGTTTTTGCAACTCGATATGCTCGGCATTCATGACTCCCAATCTCTCTTTTAACTGTTCAATCTGTTTCTGGGATTCTTCATAAGCGACTTGCGATTTCTGCAATTTTGCCTGTGTCGCATGGTAGTTTGCCTCTACTAAAGCGGTCTCTTTTTGCAAATTATCGGTCTCTTGTTTCGACTGCAGCAATACCGACTCGACTTCTTGCACCTGTTTGACCTCTTGATCGTACAAGACTCTAAGTTTGGTCAATTTACCCTCGATATCTTTCTTCAACAGCAAGATCCTGTTCAACTCGTTAGTGGCTCTTTCACGTTTTGTGTTGAGCTGTGTCGTTTGCCCTGTCAACGAGTTGATCTGGTTCGAAAGATTGGCAATGTCTGTAGTTGCCAGGGACAACTGGCCACTAACTTCTGGATCGGTGTACAAATCTTGGTTACTAGTAGGTAGAGGCGAGCCCTGAGCAGGTTGAGACGAAAAACCTCTCAAAGCCTCGTAGTTTGGAGCACCAGAACCACCGGTGAACTGCGGCTTTTCTTCTCTGGCTGGGATTACAGGTCTGTGTGCTTTAACTGGCTCTGCAGAGACAGGACCTTCGTCATCGCTTTCACTTTCTTCGAGCAAAGAAGGCTGGGTCTGGCTCTGTGGAGGCAGTTGTTCAGCCAGCATTTGTTGGCCAAAGTTAGAAGATGGAACAAAAGGAGCTCTAGAACCCGTCAGCGATGACATCAATGCGGGAGGTTTGTACTCGGCAGTCGTTACTTTTGGTCCGCCAGTTGGTGTGACTACAGGAGAAGAAAACAAGTCGTTCAATGCGGCCAAATCGTTCATGGACGACTGTGGCTGGACAGGAGCAGCTTTCGGCAGTTCTGGTTGCAGATGCGACGCGGCGGGCGAGTGCGCAGAGATAATCAACGAATCAGGAACGATATCGGGCAAGTCTCCACCGGCCAACTTCCTGTTGACCAAGTACAAGGCGATACTAAACTCTCTTTTGGAGAATTCTCCCGAATTTTCGACATCGGCCAAGTCCCAGATAGATCCCAACACGTCCTGGGGTAACTGTGACGTCATCAAGAACTGTGCGACTTCGTTTGGGGTCAAAATGCCAGTCTTTGACTTGTCCAAGTTGTCAAAGATGGAGTCGTACTGTTGTTTTTGGGCCTGAGTGATGGTCCAATCTGGGGCCAGTGCTGTGGCCTGCACCGGGATGGATGCCTGGGAAGTTTGCCTGAACGAGCTGGAAGTCAGTTGCGGTCTGATACTTGTATTTGAAGCGAGTCTCGGAGCAGCTGCACCGGCAGATCCCGAGCCAGCAATGTTCCAAATGGCATCCGGGATAAACGATGGAATCAGCTTCAAAGAGCCGTTGATGGAGTTCTGGATCAAGTACATCGCCATGGTGAACTCCTGTTGCGACAAACCTCCAGAATGTTCTCTGTCCACGAGGTTCCAGATCTGCCCCAACATGGTGTTGGGCAAATTGGCCTTCAAGAAGATTGCCTTTGCCTGTTCGCCGCTCAAGGACCCAGTGGGGGCGGTTTTCTGGAACAACTGGCCGAATTTTGCCACGTCTTGGGCGGTCAAAGGCGGAAACAGAGGCTGCTGGAACGAGGACAGTCTAGAGCCCGTCGGAGTTCCGGAAAACTGGGTTTTGATCAGCTGAGGTGGCGAGTTCAAGTTGGCGAGTGGCCCAGGCACATTGGCCAAGTTTGGGGACGGAGCTGACCCGTTTTGGCAGTGGCCAATCAACCGCAAGGACACTTGGAATGCGGTCTCTGTGAGGAATCCGTTGCCCTCGGTATCGGACAACTGCCAAATCTCACGCAAAAGCGGCGTCGGCAATCCGGATTTCTCGAAAATCGGTCTAGAAACTTCTCCCGTGACGATTCCAAGCCCCTCTTTATCGAGGGACTTGAACAAAGTGCCGTATTTCGATCTCTCTTCAGCGGTGAATTGGGGCTGTGACATCGTGATCAATTAACCGGATTGGGATAGATTGAGTGGCGGGTGGATATTTCCGGTGATGGATTGGGAAGCGCCGGTTCAAGGGGTCAATTGGGGGGTGTGTCGTAGATGGAGTTTATGGAATTGTGGAGTTGATTTTGATTTTTGGTCTTTCTGATTTTTTTTTTGATTTTTTGATTTTTAATTTTTTGATTTTGGTTTTTATTTTTCTATTCCCTCCAGAGGTGGAGTTAAAGGCCATAGACTAACCGTGAGAACGGGTGGCACAGACGCACCAATGCTGTTTATCCAGTCATTTCCGCACTTCAGAATACGGAAACACGTGTTTGTGGGTAAGTACAATTGGGTCTTGATGAGAAATCTGTGCCTATTAGAGCATCACATGGGTATGTGCACTGACCGACTAACGCCCTAACGCCCACAGTGTTTGTATTGTTGTGTATATTGGCGGCGTATCTCGGATTTGCCGATATCTTGCTTCCGAACGACAAATTGCTCCATTTCGGCACGTTTGCCGTGTTGACATCGGCGTTCTACTGGATGATTGACACTAAGAGCCGACCATTTTTGCGCGCTTCGGTGATCACAGTGTGTATCCTCATCGCCGGGGTGGGGAGCGAGTTTTCTCAGAGTATTATCAACAGGAGGAGGCGGTTCGATCCCTATGACATCTTGAGCAATGTCCTGGGATCGACGCTTGCATTGGTGGTGAACGATTTGCTCCACAAGACGATAGCGAAGCGGAGGAGGTTGCAAAGACACACGCGGCAGATGAGTGATGTGGAATTGACCAGTGCTGGGCCGGGACCGGATGAGAAGGATGACAGGGACGAGTATATATTGGTAGAGCCCTTATCGTAGCCGCATTTGGTGTACTGACGAATTGTGTATGTGTATAGAGTCATAGATAAAAGGTTGATTTTGGACTTGATTACACCGCTGCACCAGGGCGGGGTATTGATTTTGAGTAGGATGTAGTTGAGATTCACCAGGACTGAGGGTTGTGAAGTGGTTAGTGTGTTCTAGAGCATTTTCAGGCATTTTAGGTCACTTTAGAGCACTATAGAGCACTATAGAGCATTATAGAGCATTATAGCATAGGGCACTATATAATATTCACCGTTTCACAGAGTTCAACCCCACTACACCACACCCACACCACACCCACACCACACCCACACCACACCCACACCACACCCAGAATACCTATCCACCACTCAGAGTAATGGTCAGTACAGTTTAATCCAATCCGCTCCAACCGCACGACCCATTTTGCGTACGCATCACCTAAAAGCGTAGCGCAAATGCGTTACGCATTTTGGTGCGCATTTTTTGAAGGATTTTTTCACCTTTGTTTATGTCGAATCAGTGGAATCAGTGGAATCAGCAGCAACACCATGACGACAAGCGAGGCACCACGCAAGAGAAGGATCAAACTCGACTCGGACTCCGAGTCCGATGACGACGTCCCGTTATCCAAATTGAGCCAAGTGTCCAACGCGCCTGACGAAAGTGACAGCGATGCCCCAATTGCAAAGAAGCGCAAGACCAACGGTGCAAAGAAAGTGACTACAAATGGCAAGCTGAAAGGCGTGAAGAAAGAGACAAAGAAGACTGACACCTTGCCGAAATCACAGCCAAAATCGGGACCAAAACCGCTGAAAAAGACACCCAAAACGACCCCAAAAACACCAAAACTAAAGAAAGAAGAAACTCCAGACGTGAAAAACGATGATGACGTGGACGAAGATGACGCAGAAAAGTTCAAATGGTGGGAGGCCGAGGACTTGAACGGAGAAATCAAATGGGAATCGCTTGAACATAATGGAGTCATCTTCCCTCCGGAGTACGAACCTTTACCGAAGAATGTAAAGTTGATCTACGACGGGAAACCCGTGTCTTTGCCCAAAGAAGCCGAAGAAGTGGCTGGATTTTTCGGGGCTATGGTGGAGACAGACCATGCTAAGAATCCCGTCTTCCAAAAGAACTTCTTCAAAGATTTTTTGCAGGTGTTGGAGGAGTCTGGAGGGTGTCCGGACGCGCAGATCACAGATTTCGCTAAATGCGACTTCTCCAAGATATATGCGCATTACACCAAAGAGAGAGACGCGAAAAAACTGCTTCCAGCTCTGGAGAAGAAACGCATCAGATTGGAGAGAGAAGCCGCAGAGGAAAAGTACAAGATCTGTCTTCTCAACGGCCGGAAAGAGCAAGTTGGAAATTTCAAAATTGAGCCTCCAGGGTTATTCAGAGGCCGTGGAGCTCATCCAAAGACAGGCAAGTTGAAGAGAAGAGTGAAACCCGAGGATATAGTGTTGAATTTGGGCGCAGATGCCCCAGTGCCTCCACCACCTCTGGGCCACCAATGGGGCGAAATCAGACACGACAACCACGTGGCATGGTTGGCCATGTGGAGAGAAAATGTGTTGAACAGTGTCAAATACGTGAGATTTGGTAACTCTTCGTCTTTGAAAGGGATGAGTGACTTTAAGAAATTCGAAAAAGCCCGGGAATTGAAATTCCACATTGAGAAAATCAGAACCGATTACAGAAGAGACTTGAAATCCACTGTGATGCTGGACAGACAACGTGCCACTGCGACGTATCTCATTGACATCTTTGCCTTGAGAGCTGGAGGCGAGAAGAACGACGACGAGGCTGACACGGTCGGTTGTTGCTCGTTGCGGTACGAACATGTGTCCTTGACACCCCCAAATAAAGTCACCTTTGATTTCTTGGGTAAAGATTCCATCCGGTTCTTCCAGGAGGTGGAGGTCGATATCCAAGTGTTCAAAAACTTGAGGATCTTCAAGAAGTCTCCAAAGAAACCGGGAGACGATTTGTTTGACAGATTGGATCCGTCTATCTTGAACAAGCATTTCCAAAACTATTTGCCCGGGTTGACTGCCAAGGTATTTCGTACGTATAATGCTTCGAAAACGATGCAAGACCAGTTGGACTTGATTCCAAATGAGGGTACTGTGAACGAAAAAGTGGTTAAATTTAACGCTGCAAACAGAACCGTGGCGATCTTGTGTAACCATCAACGTACCGTGGCCAAAGGACACGAAGCTGGTGTCGCCAAGATCCAGGAGAAGATTAAAGAGATGATCTGGCAGAAGATCAGATTGAAAAAGATGTTGCTCCAGTTGGACCCGAAGTTGAAGAAGAAGAGACCAGAATATTTCGAGGAGCTCGACGACTTGACCACTGAGGACATCTCGGCAATCCACACTACTGTGATAGCCAGAGAGAGGGAAAGGTGCCAGAAGAAGTTCCAGAGAGAAAACGAGAAACGTAAAGCTGAAAAGCTGGAGAAATTGCCCAAAGAAGAGTTGAAGAAGTGGTTGACCAAAGTGGATGAGTTGGCCAAGGAGTACAAAAAAGAGTTGAAATCCGGTAAACCAGAGTTGAAGGCCAATGTCACTGCTGAGAAATTGGAGCAACAGATCGAGCGTATCGACCAGCGTGTCATCAACACCACCTTACAGTTGAAAGACAAAGAAGACAACTCGCAAGTCGCCTTGGGCACGTCCAAGACCAACTATATCGATCCGAGATTGTCGGTGGTGTTTGCCAAGAAGTATGATGTCCCGATCGAGAAGTTGTTCACCAAGACCTTGAGAGAGAAGTTCCACTGGGCTATTGAGAGTGCCGACAAGGACTGGAAATTTTGAGGTGCATGTACTGAATATATAGCTGCAATAGAGTTCTATCTAGAGTTTAGTCTGTGCTTAGAATACTGCAAATGACGCGCACGCGTTTGTTGGGACACCATCTTGGGTGAAATTGTGCTGGAGAGCTTGCCTAGAGAGTTTGGCACTCCCACACACCCACCAGTGAACACCGGCACCAGATAGCGCCAATAGTGGTCCACATTCGCACCCTTATTTACACCGAAAACCCACTTCTGCCCACACCACCGCTACAAAAAGGGGGTTGCAGAGAAAAAAAAATTCGCGATTTCCTGCGAGCACGAACTTTAACCTGCATGAAAAGGGGGTTTCACGCATAACACAATAAGCATCTTTAATACCGACCAGTGGGTACGAACAATAAACAGTTGCAAATTCCACAGCTGAAAGCTTGACGGCGATGCGGTTAAATAAATTTTCAGCCTGTGATTCTATTCATAAGTTTACTCGTCAAATCACCAAGATGCAATTGAGGCAGGTTGTGATCATCTTTGGGGCACTTGCCATGGCAGAATCACTGTCCAGTACGTCCACTGGGGACGCTTTGCCGGGTTTATCCACCACTACAAGCTCATCCACCATGGTGTCGTCTTCCACAAAAGTGGTGACGTCCGGTTCTTCCACATACACCTCGGTGTCGGTTTCTTCAACCGTGTCAGCTCTTCCCTCAGTGGTAACCACATCGTCACTGTCATCATCTTCAGCTTCATCCACTTCATACACATTCAAAGCCGCTGTCCCCACTTCAAACCAGACAAACCCATATATAATGCGGTCGACGCTGCCGCAAGGAACAATGTTCATATCTATTGGTTCTGTCATCGGGTTGGTGTTTTTGAGTTTCTTTGCATTCATTACTCTTTCATATTTGATCTCCAGGTTGAGGAAAAGCTCTCAGACAAACGATCTCTTTGGATCGGACTACGAGGATGCCCATTTCTCCTACGACCCTTCAATTTTCGGCAAGATGACCCAGGTCCACGAGAACGGCAGCACCATCTTTGGACATGACTACAGCGAAAAGAATGGAGTGAAGTCGTCGGCCCAGTCTGTATACTCTATGGGCGGAGATTCCACTTTGGGATCCCTCACTTCAAACGCGTTGCTTCTGAGTGGAGGTTCTGTCGAGGACCACGACACCCCTCAACAGGGAAGGTCGTTGCGCAATGCATATATAAACGCCAACGGAATACCACTGGCAAATACCAGGTCCACCAATAACAACAGAAAGTCGCGAGCATCGATGTTCATATCACCGATGGAGCAGGCCATGACACAGTACCAGATGACTCTACAGGCACCTGCGACAGTGTACGACAGTGCCAACGTGTCGAATTCTACGATGAACAGTCCTGTAGCCGGCAGCTTTGGCTCAGATTCAGGTGTCAATTCTCCATCTATGGAATCTGCCAACGAAGCCACTACGCGGGCAAGTAGAAGACTTTCGGAATTGGAATGGTACGAACTGTACAAGATTTCACAGCAGACACCGCAAAGGCAACCTCTGCAAAATGAGCCACAGGAACCGTCAAAGAAAACAGTGAGACCTCCAAGTTTGTATTTGGATGATTTGATGAACACATCGTTCCAGGGGATCAACCATTTGGCCAGAGAGGATAAATAGGAGTCAGTACAGTTTATAGAAAGCAATTATCATAGCATTGAAAAAAGCGTAAAATCAAAATTGGATTATCCAGAAATCATTAACATGTCATTAACAAGAAGATGCTTATTCCTCTTGGGTGGCATTTCTTACATAGCTCTGGTTCTTGAAAGCTGGCTTTTCGCCAGAGAATCTACGTGGTCTCCTAGGACGAGATATCCGGCCTTTGGATGAGCTTAAAGTGGATTCTTTGGCATCTGCAGTTTCAGATGGTGGAGCAGCTTCTTTAAGAGGAGCCTCGGGGACCGACGGAGTCGGCTTTGAAGATTTGGTGCTGGATTTTTTGCGACCATTACCGGAGGATCTCTTTCTAGGTTTCTTGGCTCTTGTGAGCTTGGATTCGTCATTTTCCTCGGTTTTTACAGGGGAATCTGCGGGGGTTTCGGTACTTTTCTGGGATTTCGCAGTCAGATCTGGTTTTGGGGATCCAGATTTCAGAGATTTAATGGTCAAATCTGATTTTGATCCCGATTTCGGAGATTGAGGCTTTATGGAACGCTCTTCAGAGCTCAAAGATCCCGATTTTCGAGACCCGGATTTCAGACCACGGTCTGCGGATTTCGAAGACTTGGATTTGACAACATATTCATCAGAATTTACCGATCCAGATTTTGGTGATCTTGACTTTGATCTAGATTTTTCACTCTCTTTCTTGCCATTTCTGGACAGGCTCTTTGGCCGGTCTTTGTCCCTTTTCAAGATCGCAATTGGGGCAGCTTCTGGGGCTTTCTGTACACTCAATTTGGGCTTGGCAGCAGGACTTGCAACTGGCTCTTGGACTCCAGAGACTGAATTCTGTCTATTCTGTTCCCCAATCTTGTGCAACAATGACCGAGTTTCCCACACTGAGACCGTTGGATCGTGTTTCGGTTTTTCTTTGAGCTTTGGCTTCTGGTCCGAATCGCCCAATTTGTACGTGGATCCGTTGACAGTCATTTTCTCCAATTTCTTGTTGATCTCTTGCTCGATTTTAGACTGGTCCACCGGTTTTGCGTTGCCAAATGGGTTGACTCTTGGTTTTGAGGCCAGTTCTGGGACCTTGGCTGGGATTTGGGCCAGGGACCGGGCCAATACAGGGGCTGGAGCGTGTCTTTCCAGTGCAAAAGGTGCGGCTTGGATGGACACCGGAGCGTTATGTGTATAAAAAGAGTCGCCATGGAACCTGTCGTTGTCGTTGTACGGCTTGGCATGGAAACCGTTGTGATGTGACCCGAAAGAGTCGTTTCTGTCGTATCTTGGTGCGCCATAACCGTAACCATAATCGGCGCTGCTCCTCCTCCTCCTGCTGCCCTGGGGCTGCTCCGAGTGTCTGAAGTGGTCCCGGTGTTGCAATGCGGGGTTTTGGTGGCTGGAAAAGTGGCTGGAATGCAGGTCGGCCACATGCGGTTTCGATGGCGCCAAATTCGAGAGTAATTTATCGACATCGACGTCATCTTCGTCGGCCCAACTGCCGGAGCTGGTCTTGAAGGAGTCCTCGATCAACTGTGGAAGCTCGATGTTGTCTGTCATTGGTGCAGTGGAGTTGCTAATGTGTCTTGAGTGTTTTCAGGGGGTTTGTTGAAGTTTTCGGTGGTTCGTTTGGTATCGTACAATGTGGTAGCGTGGTGGGATGGAGAGTGAATAAGGATAAAGAGTAGAGTAGAGTTTTGGAAAATTGAAAATGAGAAGGAAATTAGAGAAGGAAAAAATAATCTGGAGATGGATTTTGGTGGTGAAAATGGTAGTGAGACGTTGATGGCAGGGCGATGGCGGGTAATGGCACTCCATGGCAGGGATGAGTAGTAACTTAAGGATACATGATCAGGCTCAGGCTCAGGACCAGGATCAGATAATCAAACTATTGAGTTATCACAATACTGGACGCAGAATTATCAGATCATTATCAATATCTTTCCTATCTTATCCATACCTGATCAGGATCTTGCTCATATGTTATTCATATCTTCAAATAAAAACCAGACAATCAAGGCCAGGATCAAAAAGGATTTTTTATTGACCCATTATCAGGACAAAATTGATGAGAAATGATCATGTATACACTCTAAAGCCAGACGTCCCGGCACACCCAGGGCCCTATAGACCCCCAGCCTCTCTATACCAGCGCACCCCTTTATCAAAGCTTACACAACAAATCCCCTCATTAGCACCAACACTGCGCGATCTAACCCCCTTATCTACAAATCTCACTGCAGTCACCACAGAGTCATCTAAATCCTCTTCCTCTGCGGCATCTGTGAAATCGGACTTGCTGATGTTGATCGTAGCCTCTCTCTGCCTGGTTTCGACATCCCACACCCTCAAGATTTTATCATACCCCCCACTCACCAAAAGCGTACCCTCTTGGTTGAAATCCAAGGAAAAACACCATCCTTCATGCGCGTGCCCCCCTACTCCCATATTGGACGAGTGTGAAGCAGCGGTGAAACTGCCAATGGTTTCTCCATAATAGGTGTCGTAGAGCGTGATGGTACCAAAGGATCCGGAATCCCGCGCCACTGCAAGTAATTTCCCAACTGGTGAAAACTGGATTGCCCTTACCGTCGTGGAGGCAGATTTCATCCCGAATCCCAAGAACGAGTAGAGCGGTTTCAACGTTTCCAAATCAAACACGTGCACATCTCCCGATTGATGACCTATAGCTGCCCATTTCTCATCTACAGCCACTGCAGTGGCGAAATTCTGGGTCTTGGACTCTAATTTCCCCTGTAATTCGATGGAAATCCCATCTTGGAACGACAAATTGTACACTTTAGCCACACCACTAGCCTCAGTGGCGACAAATTTATGCCCCAGCCCGTCTGTGGCCTTTAAAAAGGCAATTGCATAGTTGCCCGCGCCACACGACAAGTCCAAAGCGACAAAATCTCCTTCGATGATCCGGAAGAAATGCACGACTCCGTCAAACAGCGTTGCCGCGATAATGCAGTAGATTTCCGCCTCAATGACATCCTCCAACACCGCCAAATGGTGCAATCCTTTTGCAGAGACAAACTTCTCCACTACAGAATCTCCTGGTTGTGCGGTTTCTTGAATGTCGTTGTTCCAGAGCTTGATATACCCATCGGAGCCAGCTGTTATAGTGTACTTTTTGCACATTTCGAGTCCCAAGATGTCGCTTTTATGGGCCTGTGACGTCGTGAATGTCGATATATACTGTTTCCCCATTTTGGTATTGTTGATGCTGATGTCTCTGCCCAATTAGTGAAACTGCTGGTGTTCTGCTGCCCTCTTGCTACCTGTTCACGCTGTATGGTGCAAATGGATATTTTTCATTCCATCGCAGGTTTTTTTTTCTCCTAAATGAGTTTTTTTTTTATTTTTATTTTTATTTGTTTTTATTTGAAGCACCTTCAGAGGACCATTGAACAGCGCCATGCTGGAGAAAACTGTGCCAACTGCACCATCGCATGGCAATCAAGACGGTTCCATAGTGACCGTTGAAATCCCCTCCTATACAGAGAAAAACGGGGTCGTGTACTACCAAATCCATGTACATATTCCGCACAAGACGTACAGACTCGATAAACGGTTCAACGACTTCCACGTGTTGAAACAGAACTTGGAGATTTTGCGCATGAACCACACACTACCGTATCTGTTGCCCTCTAAATACGCGATATGGCCGAAGGGAGACCAGTTGGTGGAGTCTCGGAGAGTCCAATTGGAGAAGTTTTTGCAGAACGTCGTGGGCGACTCCAGTTTGCAGAGCCACCCGCTAGTGATGGAGTTTTTGCAGTTGCCGAAGCTGGTATTCGAAGACCAAGGAGACTCGTCAGTGAGGGATGTCTGGAGTGGCAAGAAACCCGCTCAGGTGGACATGGACGAGTGGTTGCCCTTGTTGGGGAAGATCACACGGGCAAGGAGGATAATAGCCGGCAAATTGGGCCACGACAGTATCGAGCCGGCAGAGGCCCGATCCCAAATGGTGAATGTGCGGAACGAGCTCGAAAATTTGGGCAAATCGTTGCAGGTGGGCGAGAAAGCGATTGGAATAGGCGAATTCAAGCGCAGATCGCTGCTTTTGGCGCAGGAAAAGAACCTGTTTCTGGATTTGGAGTCTTTCCATAGAGACAAATTGGTGAAGAGAGACCCTGTGACGTCAGCATCGGCACATGCTCAAGCACCGACTCCACAGAGACTGGAATTGTTTGCATCTAGTTCCCGTGTGTTGGGCAAACCACGAGAGACTGCCAAGACGTTGCCCTTGAACAACGACGAGCTCTTCCAGCAACAGCAGCTCCAACTCCAGCAGCAGGACGAGGACATTGACCAGATCCGGACCATCGTGCAACGGCAGAAACTGATCGCCACAGTGATCCACAACGAAGTGAGCGAGCAGAATGAGCTCTTGGACGATTTGAGTAACGAAGTGGATACCAGTACCGACAAGATGAGGACGGCCAAGCGGATGATCCGGAAGATACACTAGCTACATAGAATACACGCACTAATTTATGAACCCCCAACCGGGTCGTGTATTTAGGCTCAAAAATACAAAAAAACTGAAAATTTTTGTCAACGTAGACTCTCAAGACATTCAGGCTCATCAGTCAACAACTATAGCAAGAGCAAGGGCCAGAAAATGAGCATGTTTTCACTCGGAGCATTGCCGAGATCGTTGCCCACGGCAATGGCAGTACCGAGATCGGTTCTGATCTTGAATATGGCCAGATTTTACTCGCCCACCGCAAGACCCAAAGTGACACAACTGAGCAGACTCAGACTCACAAAGCAGGAAAAGAAGAACAGGAGAATTGCCAAAGTGAACCAGAATAAAGCCAGACAACTGCAGATTATAGAGAGTGCTCAACAGGTGGATCCCGTCCTCGGACTTCCAGATACTCCGTTCATCCACAGAATCAGATCAGAGGTCTCTGAGCACCACTATTTGGCCAAAGGGTTCAGAAAGGAAGAAGTTGATAAATTGTTGTACGGGGCCCAGCAGTCATTGTTGTCAAAATTTGACAACGAGAGTGAAGTTTGGTTGAAAAAAAACGTTTTAGATGACTCTCTGAGCAGAAGAGAGGCCATTTACAGGGTTTTGTCCATGAGAAACACCTCCAAGAGAGACGAGGCCAAGTTGGCTGTGGAACTTGCGAGAAAAGAATTCCAGAGAGCTGAAGGTGATACCGGGTCGTCTGAGGTTCAAGCGGCAGTGATGACAGTGAGGATCCACTATTTGATGGATCACGTGAAAAACAACCAGAACGATTTGCACAAGATAAGACAGTTGAGGATGTTGGTGCAGCAACGCCAAAAGATCTTGAGATATTTGAAAAGAGACCACGCCAGAAGATATTTCTGGGCGATCCACAAGCTCGGACTCACAGATGACGTTGTCCACATGGAATTCAACATGGACAGAGAGTACATGGAGAAGTTTGAAGTGTGGCCAGGCAGAGTTCTCGTCAAGAGAACCACTAAGGACTTGGACCAGAGACGTAAAGAGAGAAGAAAGCAGAAGAGAGCCTTGAGAGAAGCTGCTCTGGCTAGACAGGTTAGATCTGAATCGAATGCAGATGCCTAGTCTGATACATGTACATAATAAAATATAATCTCTTTAACTACCTTGACAGTTCTTCACAGATACCCAATGTGCTGAAACGTAGTCTGATACATGTACGTAATATATACAGATACTAAGAATATTTCATCTTGGCCCAATTACCCTAAAGGTCCTTCTCAATCACCCAATGTGCCTTAAAACCTGATCAATGTAGATAATCAGGTTATTTGACCCACTAAATTACACTGAAGTGCTCCTAACCAGTGGATTTAATCAAACTAGTCAAATAAGTGAAAAATCCTGAAAATGCTTTGGCTGTACTTCCATAGAGACTCCTTCACAGTTACCCAATGTGATTAAACTACTCTGATACATGTTGACATTCAATTCATACTAAACCACCCTATAAAGTTCCTAACCAGTGGCTCAAATGTACTAAACTACCCCAAAAAGTCCTTCACCGGTTCCCCGATGTGCTGCAAACTCAACAAAAACGTGTCGTGACCGTACATACTGATCTCCTCACTCAACTCCACATGTCTGATATTCGTGCCATCGCCTTTGCCACTCTCCCTGCATCCTTCTCTGAGCAAATCGACAATCTCACGTTGCTGCCATGCCGGGAACAAGATATCGGACTCTACACCCACCACCAAGATGTCTTTTCCCGAAAAATGCTTCATGCCTTGTAACAAGTCGTCTTTGGACTCCAATGACGACATCTTTCTACTTCTACGGGGCTTCTCCGTGTACGGAGTCTTGGGCAAAGCACACGAATCCGAAGACTGGAATTGCACTTCGTCCAGGGCAATTTCTTCACCGTTGAAATTCTTCTCCGCCTGCAAACGCCCCCTTTGCAACAGCCCCATGTTGCTGGCTCCCAAATCAAAGAGATCCATCGCCTTGGAGATGTACAACAACGAATTGGCGTCATACTCGAGACAGAATTTCTCACCTTGGTGGTCCAAATACGTCTCGATCAAGAAATCTGGACACAACAGGGGCTGTTTGGAGGGATCTGCCCGCTCAGTGCCGAACCTGATCTCCCATTCTGGACCAGACCTGTACGTGATTGTGGCGATCTCACGTGACAACTTCATTCCCATGTGTGGGGGGACTTTGTTCTCGTAGTAGAAACCTCTGTTCCAATTTGGATCACTGATCAACACCTGACGTTGACAGTGTCTCATGGCGATGGAATACGGATGTGATCTCGCACAGCCGCTGATGGAGACTATCTTGTTCACTTCCTCGGGAAATTCCGAAGCATATGCCAAAGATTGCATTCCCCCCATCGAAGAGCCCATAGATGCGTGCAATTTTTTGATTCCAAATTCCTCTCTGATCAACCTGTTCTGAGCCCGCACCATGTCGTTCACCGACAAGATCGGGAACCGCGTGGCGTAGTAGTTACCGTCGGAAGGATCTTTTGAAGACGGTCCCGTGGACCCGAAACAGCCCCCGATGACATTAGTGCAGATGACAAAGTACTTATCTGTGTCCAAGTACTTTCCCGGGCCGACAAAGTTCTCCCACCAGCCCTTTTTGGGGTTCAACGAGTTCGATTTCACGTGCGAAGACGCCGATAATCCCGTGTGGATCAAAATGGCATTTGACTTGTCTTCGCTCAATTCCCCCCACGTTTCGTATGCTATTTCGAATTGGGGCAAGTACCCACCATAGTCCAAAAATATAGGATCCCCTGAGGTGTAAATCCTGGTGTTATGTCTCCCGACTTTCCCGTATGAAGGTTCCGGTCCAGATTCCAGATCCCGGAATCCCTGTGATCTGTCCTCGATCTTGTCCAAACAGGGGAACGACATCGGCGGGTTGGAAGACCTATTTATACCGCTGGTATTATTTGTCTGGCTCGAAAGAGATGCGGCTTTTGGAGCCGAGGGTCTCGGAGCTAAAGTTCTGTGTGTGCACGAGAACAGTCTCAGTAGTTTTCTGTGTGCTGGTATGGATCTTTTGATAATCATGCTGAGTTATTCTGTGCTTTTGTATAGTGATTTGAATTAATACCGGTGTATAGTTCTTGTTCAGATCTGTCAAAGTGTGGTGTTTCCCTTTTTTCACGCCCCCAAAGCCCGGCTGCTGTTTGCTGGTGCAATTAAAAACAATATAAAAATCCCAAGTACTCAAGGTGCCTTTATGTATTCAAACACTTGTCCAGAGCTCACCAGTGCGTAATCAAGTAAATTTTTAACTGCACAGACTCACAAGCAATGACCCCCAAGTGCTAACAGTTGCAATCAGAAATTTTTTTCGCAGTGCATAGATTGTGCAAAGTCACGTGACTGAAAAATGGGGGTTTGGGTATTGGGGGTTATTTTGACTGCCTAATACGGTAATTTATACGTGATGTAGTGAATTCAATTATATATAGATCAAGGTCAGGACACCAGGCCAAGCACCCCGGCCAAGCACACCAGATCAGGTCAAGTCGTCTTCATCCAAGTCACCGGCCAGTGCTCCACTTCCCCCGCCCAAAGTGTCCTTGATCTTTGTCAATATACTGACCATCCAGTTATCCAATCTGCTGTACTGGTCGTATTCTGCACACGCCAGGCCGATCACATCCGGATCACGGTCCTTGACTCCGTCCAAGATCTTGTTCAAGAACTCGTAGTCTCTGCCTTGGCCCAAAGACCGGTCCCAACTGACAAACAAGTCCAACTTATTCACTGCTCCTGCGTAATCACTGGCTGCCAATCTACACAACACCAGTTTCATGACGTAAGTCTTGAGAGAAAACCTCGACAACGGGTTGCTCAACGATTTCTGGGCAATAGACTCATACAATTCCGACAGTTCTACGTATTGACCGATCTCTGCCTTCAAATCTGCACTTCTCAAAAAACATTTGTTCGAAAGAGACTCCGCAGAGTCTGACAGATACCAATCACCTGCATCTTCAAAAGACTTGATGGCGTTGTCTTTCTCATTCATCAAGAGATACAATTCACCCAAATCGCATTTGTTATTGGCGGCTCTTCTGAATTGGCCCTGCGAGGTGAATTGCTGGATAGCCATGCTCAAACACCGAGCTGCGTCGGCTGGACTCAGCGATTTGTACGCCTTGTATGCCTCTACCAAGAGATTTCCGGCTTCCGACGGAGAATCGGCTTTTTGTGCACTCTTTGCGGCTAACTCAAACGTCTTACCTGCCTGCAAGAGATTCTTTTGCAATTTGTACAGATTGGCAGCCTGTGTGTAGTAATCTGAGGCTTCTTCGTGCCGGTTTTTGGCGGAATCAGATAAAAGCGACCCGAACCATGAAGTTGGTTTGGATTTCTTCTCTGCCTAGAGGTGGGAGCATTGTTAGTATGTGTCCAAAGGTTGGTCCATTCGATGGGCTGGTTGAAAATCGTTTCCGATAGTTTATCCGCTGTAGGCGGGAAAGTCGGATAAAATTCGCAGCAACACATTGGGTCCCCAAATCTACTTACCTGTGCAATTAGTTCAAGTGGATCCATGATGCTTTTGTCAAGAATGATCAACAGCTGAGACTTGTTCCGCTGGTATCTTGCTTGAGCAGATGCTCTGTGATTTTTTTTGGTGTTATCGTGAATTGGTTTTTGGTACACGACTTTCTGAGTGGAGACAATGATAAGCTGACAGATGGCTGTTACTTGGGGCTACAACGGGCTACAAACGTCTAGAATCACCTACAAAATCGTGTAAAACCACCTACAATCTGCTACAAAGATGCTCACCACAAATGCGCACCAATCAAGGGCTTCACTTATATTACAATCTAGTGTACAATTATCACTTAGGCAAACGTCAGGCCCAGACTATAGCTCATTGATATGCCGGAGAAGCAGCTTGATGTTCTGATTCACTTCACTGAACTCTTTCGATTCTTGCTCGATTCCATTGAAATGCGCCCCTGTCACCGTTTCTATGTCCAGGATCAAATTGTCTGACTGCTGCACCATCAGCTGTAAATCCAACCTCAGGGACTCGTTCTCCTGGCTCAATTCCTCTAGTTCCTTCGCATAGAGCTCGATTTTCCGTTGCTTGACACCCGCCAACTTGCCGTTGATGATCTGCTCCGGGGTCAACTCATCAGGAAACAACTTCTGGTCCTGTTTCCCGTCGTATCTTAACTTCTCTGCATCGTATATAAGCCTGTCAAGTGCGTCCAATTTGTGCTCCAAATCTCGTTCCTCGTATATCAATTCGAACTCCTTTCTCGTCTCGTCCAACCAGAACTGGCGTATCTGGTCCTGCGACAGCTGTAAATACATGGATCCTGTGTCTGTCTTTGCGATACTCGGATAACAGGTCTCGAGTTTCTCTGTGCTCAACGTTTTCAAGGTCTCTGTGAGCGCTTTATCCACCACTTCCTTGAACCGCGTGAACCTGATCACGTCCAAATGCGGTTCGTCCAGTTTGTCCGGCACCAGCGGCCGCTTCAGTCGCTTCAGAGGCATCGTCTTGTCTTTATCTACTTGGTGCTTTTGTAAACAAAACACTTTTTCGGATCAAAAAAATCATTTTGGCGCTGAAAGCTCATCGCTGAAAACTTTCAGGAGTACTAAAGAAGAGGGTGGAGGATAAGTACTCAAGATGTGTGGGATCTTGTTGCATTACGGCGGGAACCAACCGGATATTGGAGAATACACTCAAATACATGACTATAGTGTTGAGGAGATCGGGGCGTCTCTCAAGCGCGATCTGGCCGGTCTGGCAGAGACTCTAGCAGAGATGAGCCGCTTCGAGTCCTTGGTGCCCAAGATCTTGGCCAGGGGCAGCGATTTCGCAAGATATATGCGTGTGGATCAGCATTTGGAGACTTTTTCCTCGGTTCTTTCATTAAGGTCGCCGTTCACTCAGCAGCCGGTGCTGAAAGAGAGATATATCTTGCAATTCAATGGAGAATTGTACAACAGTGAGATTGATGGCGACAGTCACGCCAATGACACCAGTTTCGTCTTCAACAAGTTGCTCGAAACTGGAGATGTGCTGCAGACAGTGGGATTGCTCGAGGGAGAGTTTGCCGTGTGTATTTTTGACCGTGATCAGGGCAAAATCTTCTTTGCCAAAGACAATTTGGGCAAGAAAGCATTGAGTTACTCTCTAGCCGAGGGGGAACTCTATGTGTCCAGTTGCACTCCTTCCGGAGACTGGAAAACAGGATTCCAAGAGTGCTTGAATGCTAAATTGTACACATTCGACGTCTTAAGCAGGCAATTGGGGGTGTCAGAGTACATTATGTCTGCTGCCTTGCCGGCTTCTTACAACGTAAATAACCTCGTAGGCACAGATAATGTAGAGGCACTTTTGCCCCGCTTGAGAGAGACTTTGCAAGACGCTGTCGACAAGAGAATACGGAACATTTTCCCCTGGCACACAGCTGCTTCAAATTTCGGGTTGTTGTTCAGCGGGGGTTTGGATTGTACGGTATTGGCGTGCCTTGCCGGGCTCTCTTCGCTGCCAGGCACCAAGATAGATCTTTTGAATGTGTCTTTCCACAATCCAAGAACTCAAATGGATCCGTCAAGTACGCCTGACCGGCTCTTGTCGTTGAAGAGCTGCTACCACTTGAACAAGATGTTCAAGGAAAAGGGGGTGCAGTACCAGCTTGTAGAAGTAGATGTGCCTTACGAAGAGTACTCCAGACACAGACTGAAAGTGATAGACCTCATTTACCCCAATGACACAGAAATGGACCTTTCCATTGCCATTGCATTCTATTTCGCTTCCAGAGGCGTCGGGAACAAGGTGCTCATGGTGGATAAGTGCCCAGATTTCAAATCTCTTGCCAGGGTGCCATACACCAGTGCTTGTAAAGTCTTGCTCAGCGGACTAGGTGCTGATGAGCTCTTTGGAGGATATACCAGACACGAGAGGATATTCACCCCTCTGGGCAATTACAGAAAGAAGCAATTGAAAAACCAAAAGCTAGAGCCTCGCCAATTCGATATGGATCAGATGTTCAGGGACTTGAGAGACGAACTCCAGCAGGATGTTTCCAATTTGCATGTGCGGAACTTGGCCAGAGACGATAAAGTAGTTTCTACGTGGTCAAAAGAGTTGCGGTACCCGTTCCTAGACACGCACTTTATAGATTATGTCACACGAGAGGTGCCTTTGGACTTGAAATTGCACTACGATGCCTCCACAGGCACCATTATCCGCAAACTTTTGCTCAGAAAATTGGCCCAGTCGCTCGAAATGGACTGGGTCGCCGACGAAGCGAAACGTGCCGTCCAATTCGGAGCGAAAAGTGCCAAGATGGAGGCCGGCACAGGCAGAATGAAAGGTACTGACAAATTAGCATAAATTAAGGTCGTGCAAAGGCACCCAAAACATGTTCCCCAATTTTGGTCCGTGGAGGAAAAAAATTTGTCTGTGGGCGAAAAATTCTGTTAATAAACCAACGGATCCTTCAACGACACTGCAACTACACCACACGGTACGAACACCACTTGGAATTGAGTTAATCTATCCTTACTTCACCAGCCTGACTTGTACCGCTATCTGTCTACCTTTTTATTCGATACTTGGTGCGAAATGTCTGACACTGAACACGACCACGAATCTGCCTCTCTTGACCCTCAAGACGAGATTCTGTCCCAGGAGGAACCTGAAATCGAGCAAGAACTGTTGGCAACTGAATCCGCCTCACCAGAATCACTGGAAAATCCTGAACTTTCTCTGGAATCTGAAGCAGCTGAGCCACAGCCCGTCGAGTCTCAACCTGAACAAGTAGAACTGGACACCGAGGCACCAGAACCGCTCAACGAGGCGGAAATCCACGGAGATGAAGGAAGTGACTATAATCCCGAAGCCTCTGAGTCTGATTCACTGAAAGAAGACGAAAAATTGCCAGAAGTAGCTCTGGAGCAAGAAGAAGAAGATGAAGAAGAAGATGAAGACGACTACGATCCAGAGGCAGAAGCTGGAATAGAAGAGCCCTCTCGCCCTGAAACTGTGCCGGAATCCGAACCGCTGCAATCTGAAGTAGAACCACCTGCCACCAAGGCCGAGCAGATCCAGCTCTTCAACTCTATCATTGGCCATTTCATAACGACACCTCTCTTGAACGACACCACGTTCCAAGATTTGACCCCGGACCAGAAATCCATGGTGGTCTTGGCCGATTATAACAATGCTAAGGGCACCAGCATCAAGACTCCTATAAATTTCCATGCGACGACCTCTTTCAACAAGAAACTTATGCGGAAAAACGAAGATGCATTCCCATTAGTACCGGTAAACCCTTTCTGTAAAAGACCTGACATCGACACTGCACACACTTTTGAATTCCAGCAAGAGTACAACAATTTTCTTCGCGAAGAATCGAAATGGCTGAGAAACGGCAGAGTCGAGACACTTCCAAGTGGTTCTAGATTGTTTATCGGAAACTTACCTGTAAATTCGATCAACAAGGAAGATGTTTATAGCATCTTCAGACCCTACGGAGAAATTGTCCAGATCAGTATCAAATCTGGTTACGGATTCGTGCAATTCGCCACTGCTGAAGGTTGTAATGATGCCTTGGAGGGCGAGACAAACGTGCCCTTACATGGCAAGATGTTGCAGTTGGAAGTGTCAAAGACGCAGATCAAGCAGGCCCAACAGTACCAGGAAAGACAACGTAGAGCCGCAGAGGGAGGCGTAGACTCAGCGTATAGAAGAACCCGTTCTAGATCTCCGTCTCCGGGCAGGGACGGTTACAAGAGAAGATCTCCACAGCAAGGAGGTGCTCACTTGTACGACAATGCCCGGTGTTATATCTTCCAAACAGCTGAATCTTCGTCGATGCAAGTGAGAAAAGTGATCAAACTGTTGAGAAAGTACGGCATTGTCTACAAAATAGAGCAGGATGTTGCCGATGTAGAAAGTGCGGGCAATGACGCTGCATATGCAGGTGCCATTGCTGTAATTGCTGTAAATTCTGACGACTTGAATGTTAAAACGTTTGAGAAAACGACTGATGGAGGTATTAAATTCGACGAGTACACCAATGTGTCTCTGGAAGAAGCCGACAGCATTTTAGGAGCATCTGCTTCCAAGCTGGGTATCCGTCTGCCCCACCAAACTTCAGGTTCGTTCGATCAGAAGGATTACTTCAAGAATAACAGGAACAATGGCCGTGGAAGAAGTGACGGAAGAGACAGAAATGATGGAAGAGACAACAGAGACAATAGAGGAGACAGAGGAGACAGAGGAGACAGAGGAGACAGAGGAGACAGAGGTGGAAGAGGCAGAAACCAGCTTAACCAAAGGGGCAGAGGTTACGATAACCGTGGCCCAGATAATTATAATAATAACCAATACGGTGGATACCAAGGTTTCCCCCAGCAAATGCCACCTCAAGTCGGAGCTCCGCCTGTTGATCCTTCTGCCATCTACGCCCAATTACAGAACTATGATCCCAACACCGTGCAACAGGTGTTGGCTTTGCTCGGAAACCAGCAGGGCCAGCAACGGTCACCTCCTATTCCGCAGCAGATGCCTTTTGGTGGCTATGGCCAGCAGTCACCACCGCCTCATATCCCTCAGCCTCAGCAGTATGCTGGTGGCTACAGTAACTCGCCTATGCCTCAGCAGCCTCCTTTCGGCTACCCGCAGCAGCTGCCGCAGATGTTGCCGCAACAGCCTCACTCGATGCCGCCAAACCCGTATGGAGCAGCAGCATATCCTCCACCCCAGCCACAGGGACCTCATCAACAGCAGCCACCGCAGCAGCAGCCTCCTCAGCCTCAGGCCCTGCCAAGTTCCAGCAGCGGTTCTTCTCTCTTAGAGGCCTTGGCCAGATTGAAAAAGAGCAGCTGATGTAGATCTGCTCTGTGGTGCTATGTTCCAGGCTTTGCTGTAGTGATAGTTCTAGACTGATCTCTGTAGTGATATGGACTATTTTCTAGGCTCGTCTGAGCTGAATCTTTATTCAATAACTCTTGTCATCCCTGAATTTTGTAGTATAGTGGCTCTACAAAGTGCCTTTTCCCCTGTATCCATCATGTAACTAAATCATCACCCCCAAAAAAGAGGGTAATAAATAAAGTTTTTTTTCAATCGATTTTTTTCACCTTTTAGATCTTAGTACTTTGAAGTGTTTGTACGTGATAACCATGACAGATCTCGAGCCCCAGGAGGGCGCTGGGTCCGAAAACGGGCCAAAAACTAGCAAACCTACCGCTGAAATACCTGACAACGTTTCAGGCCAAAAGAAGAAGGCCAAGGGCAAAAAGAAGGGCGCAAGGAACCCAGCTGACTTAACTCCAGAGTTTATCGCCGAGCAGAGGGCATTGAAACAGGCAGCCAAAGAGCTGAAATTACAGGAAATGGTCCTGAAAGGGCTTGATCCCACGCAGATCGATACTCCCGCAGACTTGAGGTTCATAAAACGGGAATTTTTGACCATCCCAAGGGAGCAGGACACGACCAACTTGAAAATCGATATCATGACATACAACTTGTTGGCCCAGGCGCTTATCAGGAGGAAACTTTTCCCGACCAGCGGCAATGCATTGAAGTGGTTCAAGAGATCAGTAGTGTTGTTGAACGAAATAAAACACCACAACTCGGACATTTTGTGTCTCCAGGAGGTGGACTTCATCCAGTACAATAGTTACTGGAAAGTGGAGTTGGACAAATTGGGTTACGACAACAAATTCTACCGGGACAATGAGAAGAATCACGGGATTTGTATATTCTGGAAAAGAGACAAGTTTGAGTGCATTGACGTTTGTCATGTGCAATTTGATGCCGAACCCACTGGCTCTATAGTGGCCCCAACTTTGACCAGAAATGTAGCTTTGATCTTGGCATTGCAGTTCAAAGACTCTGTTCTTGAAGAATTTCCCGGGTCTACAAAGAAGGGCTTGTTGATCGGAACTACCCACATGTTCTGGCACCCATTTGGCACTTTTGCTCGGACTTTACAGACGTATATCGTGTTGAACAAAGTGCTGGAGTTCTTGCACAGGGTCAATGTGTTGCACAAAACGGACGCCTCGCAGTGGTTTAAATTCTTTGCCGGAGACTTCAATTCCCAGCCCTACGATTCCCCGTACTTGTCAATCACTAAAAAGCCTGTAGCTTATGACTCCAGAGCCGCCGAAGTGCTAGCCGTGTCGACATCTTTCCAGTATTCGCATCTCCGAGGCACTGGTGTCGATGAGAGCAAAGAGGAGAACGTGGAGCTTGTTGGAGAGGGACAACCTGAGTCTCCTGTCCCTCCAAATAATTACCAGATCACGCCTGAGCAGCACCAGGTCTTGCAAAACGTGCTGGATTTGCACAATTCTTTGAACTGGAGAGCCATTTCGGTGTACTCTGTTGCATATCGCCATGTGCATCCGGAGAATACCGACAACGATAGACAAGAGCCGATTTTCAGTAATTGGGCTCATGCCTGGCGTGGATTGTTGGACTACATTTTCTTGATCAGAGAGTGGAATCCGGCTGAAGATTGCCGTGAAGTTGATACTTTGCAGAGCTTTGAACAGCAGAATGATGTAAAGATCTTGCAGTTGCTCCGTCTTCCGATGCCTGCAGAGATGGGGCCAGAGCCAAGTGGCCAGCCAAGAGAGGGTATGTATGGTAGTGATCATTTGTGCATGATTGCCCGGATTGGGCTTTGTTTATAGGCGTGTAATATATTTGTGAGCATCTTCAAGTCTTGCTTAGAAGTGTGTGTGCTGTGTGTGCTTAGAACTGTGTTCACAACCAGATATAGTTGAAGCACCTTCAATAGCTTGTTGAAAGTTCCGTTATCTAACTGTGTTAAGCATCCTCACCCACTTTGGCCTATATTGGCCATCACTGGATGTAACTCAATCCACTCATATATATCTTCCGGACTTCTCACCATACCGTTCATCAAAACTCATTTAAGATGTACTCATTCCATTCATAACATATATACAAGTCCATTCAGAAACTGTGGTGAGGATTCTTCAACAGTTCAATCATGTCAATGGCACCCTGCGGATTGTACTTATTATACACAAATAACCCTTGCAAAGATGCTGTACTGACGTTGGACAACTTCAAATCACGGTATTTGGCCAAAAAGGCCTGACACTTCTCAGCATCATCGGGATAAAACTTCATAAACAACTCCGTAGCCTGATACTCTGTAGCATTGTCGATCAACACCTTATAATCTACTCTACCTGGTCTCAACAATGCAGGGTCCAATTTCTCAGGGTGGTTAGTGGTCATGAACGTCAAAATCTCCTCAGCAGAGGTCACACCATCAAGGGCATTGAGCAAACCTGAAAACGTCACTTTGGAAGAAAAGCCCTGCTCAGTGCTCTGGTGTCTGTTGTTAAATGCAGCATCAATGTCCTCCAACAACAAAATACTTCTGCCTGGGATGTGGTTGATAATGTAATTCAACCTGTCATCTGTCAAGTTCAGCTCCGACAAGTTCAATAAGCAGATATCGTAGTCCAATTCACCGGCCAACAGCTGTATGAAACTCGTCTTACCACTACCAGGGGGCCCATACAAGAGATACCCTCTTCTATAAGGTATACCCCTCTGGTGGTACCACTCTCCATTTTGCAAAAAACTCCGCACGTCGTTCAAGATATCCTCTTTGATATTCTGGTCCAATACAACAGAATCGATCATTCTCTTCTTCCGCGGCAGCCCAAAGGGTAACCAATCTTTATTCCAAGGCGTGTAAATGACAGTCTTGCCGATAGAAGCCCTGAGGGCCAATTTCTTCAGATCTTCGAGCATTTCTTTGAACAAGTGACGATCCCGGTACAACGTGGTCAAAGTCACAGTCTCAAAAGGCGCACCACTGTGCATGTCTAGAAGCTTTCCGGATCTCTCTCTTTTCACGTACAAAAACGCCTTCTTGTACCTCAACAAATGGTTCCCCGGACCTGGGACCAACGAGAAATCTGTCTCAACACTGCCATTCTTCCTCTGCGAGTAGTTGGTCTCGACCGCAAGGTGTCTAGAGACTCTGTCCTTGTGCTGGGACATCCATTCCAAGAACCAGCCGTATGAACGGTCCTTTGACGAGATTTCCAAGTCCACGAGCAATTGCCTGTAGGCGAAACCTGCTCCTTTTGTGACGACACTCCTCATGATCAGTAAGCCTCCTCCAAGGAGCATCAAGCCCCCTCCGGCGGCAAAATAGGGGTTATTTATCACCAGCTGGTTGAAGACAGATTTCGACACTCCCGAGATCGAGCCATCGCTCTCGCTGTACAATTTCTGGAGATCCAAAGATGGAGGACCTGGTGCTGGCAGCACTGGCAGCGGATCTGCGGATGCGGATGCGTTCAATTCAGCCATTTGGGGCACCCTTTTGCGTCGTTTAGATCTTTAGTACCCTCCTCATCTCAGTTACGGAAAATTTTTTTGTCCTCGGGAAAAGTCGTGCATTTTTCACCCAAATAATAGCACAGGGGGATGAAGTAGGATTAGATGGGTAAAGATGGCATGAGTAGGGATGGCATGAAGGGAGTGGAGCCAGTTGGCGACTGCAGCTGAAGCAGGATAAGACAGATGAAGCCCGGTTCCTGAAAATTGCTAGTTACGCAAACAAGCAAGCCTTGGCTCCACTTGGTTGGACTTGGCTTACGGCTGAAGCGACCTACTGATTCAGAAAGCCTCTATCGGGTCTAGATTCGGAAAATGCAACAGAGCAGGACCGGAACCTGGCCATCGTGTCAAGCGATGGTGCCCCTTCCGAGTACCGAGGGCAAGATGACAGTTGAAATTTTCCTGTGAGTGAAGTTGCCAAGGGCATGATTTTTTTCGCGTAACGTTAGTCTCACATAAGACCGAGGGGGAAAAGTTTGCAAAGAGTGACAGATATGTGTCTTATGGTCGCGACGTTGAACAATACACGATCTGTTCTGCGCAAGAGATGCACGTGTATGAATCGTACAGCAAGATTTCAGTCTACGGTCTCGAATCAAGTAAGCCCCACCGCACAATGCCTAAGGCACTGGGTGAAATTGCAGTTGTAGGTACAAGGGCACATATTACATAGTTTGGTCGTGCACAGGAACGCAAAAGGGGTGAAACTCCACCTACAAATGTTGCTCGATGGTAAAGCCTCACTTGCGACGCCTTGGTTCTTGTGTTTGGACGACGCTCTGCTCTCCAGCACCACCAGTACACCATTTACCGCATCGTGAACAACCATCAAGTGGTTACTCGAGGTTCCTAAAAATAGCAGTACTAATCAGAAATAAAGTATCCCCTTGCGTCATTTCAATAACAAAGAAAAATCTAGTTAGCCCCCCAAAAATTGGGTACTAAAGCATGGAATAAGTACTAGAAGGCGAGCCGAGGTACAGACGCCTATTTTCACATACATACATGATGCATCTAAATCGTGTAACTGTAACCATTCCCTCTGACTATTGCAGTGTAAATTTCACAAGCACTACTACTCCAAATTGGGCTTTGCACTCTGGGACAGAAATGAGAAAATTTTGTCACTCTGAGCCTTTTTACAGTTTTGTTTGTTTTGTTTTTTTCCAACTCTAATCGAACAAGCCGATTGTCGATAAAAATATTCCGGAATCATCGAATTGATTCGGTGTTGGTTGATTTTTGACTTTTTTGATCTTGAGCAATCACCGACAACCACATCTTCACATCCCATCACCGTTCGCTTGAAATCGTCTTCATCATTGGCATCCAACAGCTCAGTTCCATTTGTGTGTGCGTTACCCCTTCTTGAAATTCCATGGTGCAAAAATTGTACATCAACAAACACAAATTGGCATTCTAGACAAAAAAATCATGAAGATATCACTGTTGGTATTCACACTCGTTGCATCGCACCTCACAAGGGCAGACTCGTTCTCATATCTCGGTTGTTACAAGTCTTCGGATATCCAATCGTCATTGTCCTACCAGGACGACTACACTTACCAGTCATCTTCGTACTGTGAAGAGAAATGTGCCGGAAGCAGAATTGCCGCATTGACAAGTGGGAGCAAGTGTTACTGTGGAGACTCGGCTCCTTCAGCTGATGCCCTGGACGACGACAAGTGTAGCACTGAATGTTCCGGGTACCCATACGAAGATTGTGGAGGAAGTGGGTACTTTTCCGTATATGAGAATTCCGATGTCGAGGATTCAGACTCGGACAGTTCTTCGTCGAGTTCTTCGAGTTCCTCATCTTCCAGTTCATCTTCGAAGACGAGTTCCAAATCGTCTTCGTCCAGTTCAACCTCGACTACGTCATCTTCATCGTCCACTTCCGCTGTATTGTCATCCACGACCCCTTCCAGCAGCGCTCTGCCGTCCAGCTCTCCTGCCATCTCCTCGACATCTCTGGCAGCATCGTCATCGGTGGTCTCGGGCTCTGTGATCACCATTACACAGTCCAATTCACTGACAGTGGTCACTGAAACGGCCTCTTCATCCTCATCGGCTTCCTTGCTGCAAGAGAAATCGGACGGTTCAGGCTCCAAAGCACTCGGCAAAGGCGCAATTGCCGGGATCGCTGTCGGTGTCGTGTTGGCTGTGCTGATTGTGGCAGCACTCATCGTGTTCTTCTGCCTCTGGAAGAGACGCAGAGACCAAGAAGAAGCCGATGACTCTCACCATGACAATTCCGACCAGATGATCCAGGACTTTGTCCAGTCGAATGCTTACAATTTGAAGCAGAAGAACTCCAACTCCACGTTGACAGACTACGAGGACGAGAAGTTCCAATTCCACAACGGCTCGGCACAGTTGACGAGTCCGGGGGTAGGAGACGGGTTCGTTTTCATGTCGGCAGAGGAGAGATTGGCTGCAGAGAAAGGCAAGCGTCGGTTGAGTGATGGGTCGCTACCGGATGCCAGACAGAACAACAGCGGTTCGGGTTTAAGAGTGATCAATCCGGATCTCTGACCAGAAGTAGACGTTTATGACATACATACATATATAGAACATAATACCAGTTGCATTTAATCAGTACGTTAGCCATCGATAGGGAGGAATTCTGCAATGCATTGCAAGGTCTGGTTGTCAAGTCAGATAGTATTCTAGTACATCTGCTCCACTTTGTCTCTCTTATCGACTCGAAGAAACACCTCGAGCTCTTCTATGTACTGCAATGTTTGGTTGATCAACTTGTTGAACTCGGCATTGGTGAACTTTGTCTCCACGATCAGACGGCCACGCTTTCTGATCACCTCTTTTTCGGCATCTGACAACTTTTCCACTTCCAACAACGTCTCGTTCAATGCAGGATACAGCATAGTCGATGAACCAAAGTCCGGATCGGTTTCGCTCTTGAAATAGAACCCTGATCTCGTGTCTTCTGTGTATTCTGGAGCCTGTTTATTGGCACTGACATCCCACGGCACCACAATGTCCAATAACGGACCAGCAGAGGCATGCACTACAGGAATGAGCCCCAGGGCGAGGTATTCTACAACCACGATCCCGAAATGCTCGTTCCACATGGCATTCAAGCCGATTTCCGAGTGCACAAGCAAATCGAGCAAGTCTTGGTAGTCAACATTGCACAAAAACTCCACCTGACCATCTGGGATTTGCAATTTTTGCACCAAAGACTTGAGGGATTCCACTTTGGCCAAATCTTTATCTGATCTGATGGAGCCAACGAGTTTCAACTTGTACGGATCCGAAGAAACATCCAAATACTTCAGGTACTCTTGCAAGATCAAATCGTGTCTCTTTTCGTCTCTAAACTGCGATAACGACACGATATATTTCTCACGTTGCGAGATTTCGGCACTTTTTGACAAGATCAAATCCGGACTACACACTGGATAACACCTCACGATACGGCCGTCGTCGCCCCACGTCTGCACCATGTGGTTATACGTCCATGAGCTGTTGACCAAGGCCAAGCTCACGAAATGGCCACAGAATTTATACAGCAACAAAAATCCATACCAGTAGACGTATTTGGCAAGTCCATAGGGCGATTTCAAGTTCAACTTACCCAACATATCGCTCTGGATCACGGGGAAGTGTGTATATGCCAAGATCGGGATCTTCAAGGTCAATCCGATGAGCGGATACGAAAAGGGTAACCCTACAGTGTCGACCCAGACGTCGGGACTCAACTTGTAGATCAGTTCAAAGGCCAAGATGAGCGTGCCCACCAGCTGGCCCACTAAAGTGAAGACTGGCCACGTCTTTGGATCGATAAGGCGTCTGTTTTCAAGATATATGAACACGATTCTGTCGCTGACAGTGCGCATGTCCAAATGGAAGATTTTCTCCACATTGAGCAAGATCTCTC